>OY735239.1:35259302-35269302 GCA_963457665.1 Thysanoteuthis rhombus
ACAAAAGCATAAACTTACATGCAAACTCATACACGTGTAAAAAAGGGTAGAATTTATCACCTCCTTTGGTGGCTATGGTTGTTCAATATTTCTTCTGAATCAACTAGCAGTTTGACAATCGTCTTATCTAATTGATTTCGAATGGGAAAAACAGGATTCAGTGCAGCATACTTACTAAGCTCATCTTAGTACGGCAAAAATCCATATAGAAGGTGGGACAGAGTGTTTTTCCTAAATTTCCCAGAGAGGAATGCCCTCGAAAATTATCATCCAATATCCTAAAATCTATCTTGGATCGAATACCAATCTTTTGCTGATGGCTACCCGAACTCTTTCCCCATATTATTGACCTAATCTGATTTGCTAACAAACTCAAAGTAAAATAAGCACATGCTTTATGATTGATCTATCTGTTCCCGTATTGATCGTTTGGGGTCACTCTCGTGACAGGTTTTCTGTGCTCTCCCTGAGTTCTAAGAAATCAGAAGTCGAATACAAAAATAACAGAAACCTATGGTGGACAATGTGCCTTCAAGTCATACTTACATCGACTATTGGATCGAGCCAGCTTAGCATTTATCTTGCTCATTGCAACATGCTTCAATCATCCTGACAATCTCTGTAACGACCTTTCAATTGAAAACAACAGACTGGGTAGAAAGAAACCTGATAATCACAAGAACAGCCAGTACATAGACTGTCCCTATACTTGTTGAGTGCTGATAGTCAATAAAACACACACACACACACACACACACACACACACACATATATATATATATATATATATATATATATATATATATATATATATATATATACAAATAAGCAATTGGAGATTTATATTTCTTCATAAATTGTATAAAATTGGGAAGTCACTATAGTGAATGAAATATGAGGCTATGGTGGTACCATTTATCAGGAAATTAAATGGTTCTTTGATGTATATACATATATATATAATTGTGTCATCAACAGACCGTTGTTTTACAACTTTTCAGTGTGGCTATAGACTACTCAATATCCCATGAGGTTCCATGCAGAACTGGACGGTCAGTAGGACTGAATTTAAAAAAAAAATGTACTTACACACGAATTCCCCATCTACCAGAATGCTCCATCCCAGAATTGGAAGAACATCACTATAACCCCCCATATATATATATACACACACACACACAAACACACACACACACACACACACACACACACACATATATATATATATATATATATATATATATATATATATATATATATATATATATATATATATATATATATATATATATATATATATATATATATAACTGCCCGTTAAAACAGTAACTAGATGCACTTATATACAGAAACACACGTCTTCGGTTTACCATGGAAGATATTTCTATGAAATCATTTGTAACAAAAGCAGTTTCTCTAAGTTTTACAGTGTCAGTAGCAACCACCAACTCATTGCATACTTACTTTCTTAATATACTATGTTCATATTTTCCTCTCTCCTTTCTTACCCTCCTTTGAAACAACTTCCCCCTCTCCATATCCTCTTATTAACCTAACTTACTTTCCTCCTCTTTCTTTTCCAGTCTCTAATCAAACAAATCATCTCTTTCTTATTCTTTTCTTTCCATATTCTCTTCCCAAAATTGAAGTGTAACATTGGAGCGCAAGAAATTTTGTACAAACAGAATAATATATAAGTATATTCTACTCACTTTTGAAGTTAATTGCTTCAACCATGAACACTTCACAAACACTTCAGCATTACTTTAAACAAATTCCTCCCCCTGACACCTGATGGGCGCTTTAATTAAAAAATACCCGACAGGAAAAACCGACCCATAAAATTTTTATCAGGTGTCTGTTCAGCTCTTGATGGTAGAGTTATAGCTTCTGGGATCGATGATAAAATTTAAATGAGAAACAATACGCAGGCCTTACGGAGAGACCATCTATGTCAATCTTAAGAGTTGTTTTTCAGTCCATTAGACAGAAAAACGACTTGGTTATAAAATACTTACCATTAGTGACACGTCTATTAAATTATGGTTATGTACCTATTTCGTGAGACATGCAGATTACTAAAATAAAATTTGTAATTTTAATTGCATTGGTTTACCAAACGCCAATTTTGATAAATAAATGACTCAAGTAATCGTTAAAAGTTTGGGAACATTTTATAAACTAATAAATTAATAATTAGTAATTAGTCCAACAAAGCATCCACATTCCACCAATTATTACCTCAATGCAGTGCTTTACTTACATCACTTTCCTGCAACAAGTCAAGAAGATTCACATTCAATATGTACATATATTAATAACCATGCTATAATGGGACACGTTGTACCAAAGGGTTCCTGCATCAGTATATCAAATATCTTCCATATGAAAGATATGTAGATATAAACAGTAATATATTCAAGACTGGGTGCCTATAACTATAGAATAATTCCGTTTCGGAGATAGTGGACTGCATCCTATCGATGGATGCTTGTACAAATAGTATTTTGATGATAGCAATAGGAAGGCAGATGAAAAAAAAGACGTCACAATGAAAGAAGGTCCAATCAATATGTTTTTTCTTTTAATTTTTATAACATCAACAGAATTCTTTTTAATTCTCTGAATGATGTGATTACAAGTCGCCATAAAGTCAGTGTTCAGTTCGGCATTAGCATTGTATAGTCAATTGAATCTTTCTTATAAAAAATGATGTAACTGAGAGAACCTACAAATTTTGTTTTATTCTCCAGGTTAGAGAACAGTAAAGATTTTCAAACATATTTGAGACGGACAGACCAACAGACTCTCTCATATATATGAGTGGGGACGCATCTAAAACCTTTTTGTCAAAGTCCAGTCCAAGACAGATGTTGGAGTTGACCTGGATTTCCATTGTAACAACAACAAGAACAATGCTCACCTTGAGCATTAAACTCATCACTTATTGTCCGCCCCATGACGTTCAACCAAACCGATGTATCGAATGAACATTCCCGTGCTGAAATTTGAAATTGGGGCTTAGTGATCATTATACAGTACTCTTACAATCTAAGACAAACTGCTAAGTCTTACATATCTACAAAAAAATATTTTATAAATTTAATTCTAATCAATAAATACATTTAATGGAAAAATATTTTCTTAGTAATATATGATGTATACAATACCAATGTTGAAGCAATCTCATTCAGATGAAATGGAGGTTGATATTGCAACAACCAGTATTTTATATAATTGGAGATATTAGGTCTTTACACATCGAATTAGTTTTACATTGGATTACAAAATAATACTTGAAATGAGATATTTACTAATGTAATTGCATTTTGTTCAGATTAAGTGCAAATTAAGATTCATTCGTTATTATTTGGGGTTTGAGTTGTTAACAACAATAGTGTTTAACCAAGATTTTATATCAGTCATCCAGCAAAATTTCGAAATAGGACGTTATACTGCTCAAGCTGATCAGAATATCCACAGGGCATTTAGAGTGAGCTCAACTAGAGGGCGAACAGTTCAGAGTAACTTCAATAAGTCCAGGTCACGAAATATGGATACTTGATAAACTTTGATAAACCTGACAAAGGCTGTAACGCTGGATCCCATGTGATCAAAATGATATGCCTAACGACTGTGTCAGATCCTAGATTTCTACGATGACTGTTTCAAATCTTTAGAGGATTGGGTTATGTTGTCTTGCAACATCTTTCATAATCACCTTTCCATACAGATTATCATATTGATGATACTTTGGTTTTGATAATATTCTTAACAAACTATTTAGCATCAATGTATCTCTATGTTCTTATCTATACATTCATTGATCCATCTATCTATCGCTTTATGTCAGTGTATGTCAATCGATCAGTCTATATATATCTGCTCATATCCGTCGATATCCCACTACATGCACTTGTAGCTATCTGAATCTTGGTGTATCTATTTATATATGTTTGCATCTATATATCTATCCATCCATCCATTCATTCATCTATTCTAGTCAGTTCATATCTATCTATCTATCTATCTATCTATCTATCTATCTATCTATCTATCTATCTATCTACCTATCTATCCCTGTATATTCATATCTGGCTATCTCTGTTTAAATATATCTACCTGTTCATAGTCATCTCTCTGTATTCATATATAGTTATGTCTCAATCCATCCATCCATCTATCTATCCATCTATCTATCTATCTATCTATCTATCTATCTATCTATCTTCATATCTGGCTATCTCTGTTCAGATATATCTATCTGCTCATATCTAGTTATGTCTCAATCCATCCATCCATCCATCCATTTATCTATCTATCTATCTATCTATCTATCTATCTATCTAATTACGTTCATATCTATCTGCACTGTGGATTATCTGCTCCTAGTAATTAATAATATCACACAGCTTATTATGATATATATACACATAAATAATTTGTCTCGCGTGATTAATTACTGCCTGGTCTTCTCTCTGTCGACTCACGCCAGGCAATGGATATTATAATTGGCATAGACACCATACCGAGTAAAAAGAGTTCGAATTCATGCAAAGACTCTTTCTCTTGATAGTATACACTATTAAGTGTAGTACGGTACAAGGATTGAGTAAAATTCAACGTCTGTCGTTGGACACAGATGTTTCCCAAGATCTATCAGACTGCTTAACATGGACGTCGCGGAACCAATACTTTCCTAACTTACCTTGTTCGTCTCATTCTTGTCAGCTCTAGTTTTGGAAATGATATCTGGGGATTGACGCTGTCAGTTCTGATGTCAAACGGTTGCCCGAAATTTTTTCAACATGGTGAGCCGATCTTGTAAGTGCCAATGTATAACGTCGATTAATGATACTGGGAGGAGATAAGTGACCACCAATGTCAGCCATCAACAATATATATATATATATATATATATATATATATATATATATATATATATATATATATATATATATATATGAGTGTGTGTCTGTGTGTCTGTGTGTGTTTATATATTTAAATATATAAGCTTTTTTTCGAAATTCACAACGCTCAAGCAAAATAAGGCACGATTAAAGGGGTGGGAATAGGAAAACAGTATAATGCTGACTTAATCTAGCAACTATTAGGGCATTTCCTGTCGATAAAATAGCATTCACTGTTTAAAAAACGGGGAGTATGATTTTAGTACATCTACCAGTCAGGAATCAAATTACCCAGTCAGTGAAAAATGCCTTGCTGCCTTTGTACAGTTTTATTGCTTGACGGTATAATGTATTGGGATGTGAATGTATTTATTGTTTAATTTAAATCGTAATAAGCCTACTACTGTTAGTGATGTATGTTTGCAGAACCTCCCCCCGTGGAAGTCATGCATTAGTGTGTTGCATTCATCTGTACCGTTGATTATTTTATCGTAGTCGAGGTAAGTGATTTTTTTCTATTTCTAAAATAATGGCGTCTGTGTTTATCATTAATTGTTTCAAGGCATCCTTACTCAGAAAATACTGAACACTTGCTTTTACATTCAATGGGCAATGTTCATCATCAACATCATCATCATCAGCCTTCTAGCGTCCGTTGTTGGACATTGACTTTCCCAAAGATTTCTATAGTGGGTGTCGTTGTACCAGTATTTTCTACATCTATATGTCCCACGAAGATTTCCTATATGATCTTTAAGGATCATCATTGTGAGTTGTGATGTTCAGCGGTGGTCTTACATTTTTGCAATGTGTCCAGACATGACTTTAAAGTTACTATGATATCTTGGATTCGTGTATTTTCTATATTATACTGTGCAATCTTACGATATCTGTACGTGAGGTTGACCACGGTTCCCCTATGTGCATGTAGCATGGTTCTCAGTTTGAGGGTTAATCTTATCGTTAGGTTCCGTGTTTAAGCACCGTAGGTGACTATTGATAGGATGCATTGGGTGTATACTCCAGTTTTTAGGACCAATGGGATATTTGTATTCATGAAAGTCGAGCTTGCTCAACCGAAAGCTTGCCAACCTACAGCGATTATTCTCACTTTATTTCTTCTACTTCTTAAGATTTAGTGGAGATTTGTTGCCTTACATAGACGCAGTAGTATGTTATCCCCAGCTCTCCGTTTTCAAGTTCTATTGTTGCGTTTTTGTCAATAACATGTTATACATAAGATCTGTTTTGCTGGAGTTCATATGGATGACAACTCTCTTGCTTGCTTCATTTACCTTGCCAAGTAATAATTGGAGATCATGAAGGTTTTTAGTAATAATAATAATAATAATAATAATAATAATAATAATAATAATAATAATAATAATAATAATAATAATAATAATAATAATAATAATAATAATAATAATAATAATAATAATAATAATAATAATAATAATAATAATAATAATAATAATAATACGCAGAATTACTGCGACCTATGTGTACTAGGAGAGGAGGGCTGGAGACTTGAGGAGACTTGCTGTCACTCAAACTCCAGCGGTTACCACCAGGCAACTGGTGTGAGATTAATAATAATAATAATAATAATAATAATAATAATAATAATAATAATAATAATAATAATTTGACCAAACTGACCACCTCATCCAGGCAAGAAGACCGGACTTGGTAATAGTTGACAAAGAAAGGGAGGCCTGCCAAATAGTAGACGTTGCTGTACCTGCAGACCATAGAGTAAAAAAAGGAGGGTGAAAAACGGGAAAAATACCAGGACCTAGCAAGAGAATTAAGGAAGATGTGGACATGGAAACCACGGTAGTACCGGTCATAGTGGGTGCACTAGAAACTCTCCCCAAAACGCTGAGGGTGAGATTGGAGGAGATCGGGATTAGGGGAAGGATTGAGACCGTACAGACCACAGCACTACAGGGAACTGCACGGATACTGAGGAAGGTACTAGAGATATAAGTACTGCAACAAATCGTAGCTCTGTCATGATATGCAAAAGAGAGAGGAGACGTTAGCTGAAGACCTGAGGAGACTTATTGTCACTCAGCCTTCAGCGATAGCCACTGGGCAACCGGTGTGAAACTGTAAATCGCAGAATTACTGCGACCTATGAGTACTAGGAGAGGAGGGCTGGAGACTTGAGGAGACTTGCTGTCACTCAAACTCCAGCAGTTACCACCAGGCAACTGGTGTGAGATTCCAAATAATAATAATAATAATAATAATAATAATAATAATAATAATAATAATAATACAGGCAACTGGTGTGAGATTCCAAATAATAATAATAATAATAATAATAATAATAATAATAATAATAATAATAATAATAATACAGGCAACTGGTGTGAGATTCCAAATAATAATAATAATAATAATAATAATAATAATAATAATAATAATAATAATAATAATGTGGGTGAACCTGTTTTTCACCCTTCAATTTCTAAAATCTTGGAATCAAACTGGAGACAGTAATTATCATTTAGCATGATAATTGCCTTCCAATAAACATCCAGCCATACTGAGATATAATTGTGACCATATATTTGTGCGTTGAATTACGACTGGCAGGAATTAGTAAAATTATCGAATATCTCGCTGAAGTCTTTACAGAGGTGTGCACCAAGGATGCTGCGGTGCACACTCTGAGAATAAAATACGGGCGACATAAAATGGGTGGAGATGAAGCAGTCTCTTGGATTAAATGACGGACAAAGCGAAAATGGGGAAACAAACAATTATACGTTTGTTAGCGGAAAAGCACACTTTTTTGTGAAAAAGACATCTGCTGTCGTTTTGAGACGCACGTTTTGAACCAATGTCGTGACACACACGATGCAGCTTGTACGGGCCCCATACGTGTTGTGATAAAACCGTAGTTCTTTCAGAATCTCTTTGAAGATTTCAAACGTGAACAGAAGAATGTGCCATAGAAAGATGAGAGCATGCCATCCCCAAGAAAATAAAAATCCCCAAACATGATCCTACAGGTTTCAACCTGATTTTTCGTACAGAAATTTTCTTGACAAAAACGTAAGAAATATTACGCTATAGAAATAATGGCTCCACTGTCAACGGATTTTTCTACATGTAATAAAAAAAATCAGACATGTCTTTTGGTTCAATAATTCCGACAAAATTAAAAGAAGCTTCCCTGATATCCAACAGTTGAAAACGTTGCAAGCCGGAATAGCGTCAAGTGATTTGGTAACCAGCAGTACTTTTCAATGTTCCTTAGCCCCCAAATGGTGATGATGGTATGTTAGGCTGGGTCTTCAGATATAAGGGCAGTGGGAGGCAAAAAATACTGGGAGAGAGGGAAAAGAAGACGTTGTGAACTGTACTAAAAACAGTTCGCCGCAAAACAAATTTTGAGCGCTATCATTTTCGAATAGTTTTTTAAAGGTGAAAAATTAGTGTGAAGTCAACTTTCGGAGAGCTGATATAAATGTGCTCCTTGTAAAGATAATATATTTATCGTTGCTTCATTCTTTTTATTGTTGGATCAATTTTTACTTTTGGAAATACACAAGTATTAGATAAGGTATCAGCAGTTAAACAGGGACTGTGAAAGTATATTCTGGTTTGGTCGAAAGTTTGGCTTTAAACTTTTATTACTAATTGAATAACCGTATCCATCTAAGTTTGCTAAAAGTTCTCTCTTTCCTCTCACGTGTGTGTATGTGTGTATGCTTGTGTGTGTTCGTTCATATGTCTCACTTCTCCTAGCCACACTGTTTTGACTTGAAATTGGGCATCAGTACTCCATTAAACGCGTTTTGAAATTATCACTTTTAAAATTGTTCACTTTTTGGAAAATGCATTTTTTACGTTTTTTTTTGGGGGGGGGGTTATTTTGACAGAATCTAGATGTTTGTAAATATTTTTTAAAATTCTATCTAAGATCGTTTTTTGTACATTAAAACGCCAGTGAAATCATAAACAGAATTTGTTCTGACTATAATTATTCTTTGATTTTCTTCTTTTTACAGAAATCCAAACTTCTCTAGCTCGCAAGCCTGGACAAAGTGTATTGAGATTTCGTTGATTTTGTCTTAAAGAGAGCGGATCTATAAGCTTGACATCAGATTGGAGGCATTGTGATTCAAGTGTTAATAGGAAAGGCTATTTGGTTAAGGCTATGTACATTCACCTCTCACTGATGCTCTTGGGGAAAATTATGAATTCATATATTCACCAAGCTATAAAAAGATTATAGATCAGACTATACTATCAGTGGTTTGCAACCAGTCTAGTAGATTGATGACACTGACTCCAAACCAAGGGCTGGAGCCCCCTAAGGATGGGGCTCTCTTGATACAGCTGGATGTCAACTTTGATTTCCTTCTGTAAATATATCGTGAAAGGGCCCCTTAGCCTGGCTATGACATCGGCTGTCCCTGTTCCGTTTCACATATTACGTTTCTCTTGTCTCGGCTTGTGAAATAGACCTTTAGGTGATAAGCACCCAAAGTGGTGTTACTCACTCAACCATACTTGTTCATGGTACTCATCTGAATCAGACTCGACGTTGCTGATTGAGACCGGTGTATCCAACGTAATTTGTCTGTTAGACTTATCTGCATAAAGATGAAGGAAAAAGAACAAAGATAACGAAAAAGCCTATTGATATCAATTTCAAAGTTTTTGCACTAATCAATACTCATTGGGGAATATAATCCTATCCTATTTAGATTCTCTTGTATCTTGCTAGAATTTGATCATGAGAAATTCGCGTGATGTTGCTCGTAGTTAAATACTGGCATTACGAATTATACTTCCACCTTTGCAGAAGCTTGTTTTCGGTTGTTTTGCTCGCTGTTGGCTATTGTAAGCATAACATTACCACACAACAAAACCTGAAATAAAAGTTCAGACACACACACACACAAAAACGCAATCACGTATATACAAACATACAAACAGACGGATGTATTTTTCGAGCATTTGCTCAACACAACAGTCCCAGATCTGCTATTATCTTTTCGACTATTTTTTCTTGAGCAAATAAGGTGTTTCAAAGCAGGATCGTTGGATTATGGAAACTGTCCAAA
>OY735239.1:35271802-35281802 GCA_963457665.1 Thysanoteuthis rhombus
TATGAGAATGTTGATTCTGTTAACATCGATGTAGTGATAAATTTCGATTCATGCATAAATTTCAGATCCTCAAATGAAGTATTCATGTAATTGTTAGACCCAAGAGCAATGTAGTTTAATATTATTCAACAAGTTTGGCTACCGTTAATGTTAATACACTTAAGACTCATGAATAAATTTCAGATGCATGAAAATAGTTCCTATCCACTAGTCAACACTCGATAGCTATGCAGACTCTAAGTACAATTGAATGAATTTCTTTATGTGTATGTACATTCACCACGATTAATGTACAGTCACCAGATATATTAGTCAGCACACAAGCGTGCACAGTGTTGAGTTTGAAGTTATTTAGATCGATGGTCCTTCTCTGGGATAACGTTTACTTCTATCTCTGAGTGTGTTGCAATTATGGCTACTTGATAACTCCGAGTCCGCCGAATGTAGCTGTTGATTGTTCAACATCAAGCAAATGCTCTCCTCTGAACCACCTGGATGTAGGATGGAAACTGCAGCCTATGGCATCATCTTGCACTTGCCATTTTCTTCCACTCCGTTCTTGTAAGGCTTGGTCAGGATTAGATTAGCAAGTCTTCCGGTCTTTGCAATGGAATTGAAGGCGGTGTTTTGTACAATCCTAACCCTTCAAAGTAACAGTCATTTCCAAGCAGAGTTGGAATCTTAGTATGATCCCTGATTTGAAAGTCTTCTGTATGTGTTACCCTCTTCTGCACACTTAACCGAAGAGGCATCTATACACTGTGATTACTCGATCACTGGCTAATGTACGAAGTTGAAATTCAGCCGATGTATTAGTTAGGAAGCAAAGCAATACAGTGCCGACTCAAAGTTATCTGGATCGAAGGTTTTTGAGAAATCTATATCCTGTGATTACTCTATCACTGGCGAATGCTCTGAGTTGAAATTCAGCAGATATATCAGTTAGCAAACAAGGCAGTGCAGTGCTGACTCAAAATTCTGGTTCTTGAGAGATGCATGCAATTCATCATCATCATCATCATCATCATCATCATCATCATCATCAGTCTTTTAACGTTCGTCGTTGGACATAGACCTTCCCCAGGATTACTTGAAATTAATCGTTGTAAGGAATTGACATACGTCAAATATATTGGTCAGTAGTTCAGTGTCGAGTTTGAAGTCCCTGGGATCAGCGGTTCCTTGAAATTAAAAGAAATGAAAGATGATAGATGATTTTCTTAGATTTTATCAATCATCTCTTTTGACTGTTTTGGCTGTTGAGAATTACCTGAATTTGAATTTAGAATATTTGAATTGACAACACTTTAGAAGGATGACAGGAATACTTCAATGCTAAAGATTTGTACGGTGAATTGAGAATTAATTTACATGACAATTACATCAGGTTGTTCAGCATACCACAGAATCTGAGCCCCTCAAAATAGGCAAAGAACGGACACTATCCTTGCATTGAATAAAAAGACTAATTCTTTTTTTTTTTACGAACCCTTTGAGTACTTTGATCAGTGTCTAAATTCGAGTCTCTCATAAGTAATATCGATTTAATCGATACAGTGTGTCTGTCGACTGAAAAAAAGTGTTACAAAATTTGCAGCACGTGAATTCATTAATTTATTTCAAAGTAATATTTATCATACTTAATCAGAAATCGAACTAATGAATTTGAGTTGAAAAGTTTTTTTCTTCCCCCAACAGAGTAATTTCTCTTTCAAGTTGGTCCAACGGGATATTACGTATCTCTTTCTTCGGTGGAGAAATTTAGTTGCAAATATATTGACTTTTAAAAAGGTATATACGGTATGCTTGGTGCATTCCAGGAGACACATGCCCGAAAAAAAAAGAGGCATCAAAGATGTTTTGTGGAATCTTGAAGAGTGAGACCAGATGTGATAAAATCTACGACAAAAAAAAAATTATTTACTCTTTGAAGAAGTGATTTGCGTACAAAAAAACGCTTATAGTTGATCGAGAATCAATAAAGGTAAAAATGAAAAAAGGACAATAAAGGTATGTTGACAGATATAAGAACGCGTCGAAGAATTAATCAAGCAGTCAATCAATTATTCAATCAATATATATATATATATAGATGTATAACTTTAAACTCTGGACACATTGAAGAACTTTGTCAAAAATTCGTTTTTGTCACTTCAGTCACTCATTTCCCCATATTTGTCGATGTAGTTTATTCACTTTCCTTTAAGAGTTTTTACGCATACATTGTTATCATGCTACAATATGAACACCTTTTCTTGTTGAGACTATCAGTTGTTTACCATGGAACTGTTCTGGGGAATTATAAAAACAAAACTGTTGTATAAATGTGACAACCCAACAGTGTTGATCAATCATCCCTTCCAGCAATATGAAGTTCATGTAATACATGTATTTTGTTATTTCATATTCGGTATTATCATATATATATATATATATATATATATATATATATATATATATATATATATATATATATATATATATATACATGTATATATATGTGTGTGTGTGTGTGTGTGTATGTGTGTTTCTGTGTGTGTGTGTATATATATATATGTGTGTGTGTACGTGTGTTTTGTGTGCGTTTATAGTTTAGGTGAAAGGAATAGATATCTATAAGTATATATATAAAAAGTATATGTTAGCTTAAGAGTAATGAAAAAAATGATTCAGATAGATAGATAGATAGGGCTGACAGTGATGTGAACTAAGATAAATGGATACATAAACAAATGTTTTTTTGGCAAATTCTTGAGTGTCAATAGTTCTTTCAACAGTATGAGACTACTCATAGTTTGAAAAAAAATTGTTGCCCAGATTCACTGAGTGCATGGTAATTTGGAAATTAGAAAATCTAGACTCTTTCAGGACCTTTACGCGAAGTCAGCAGAAAGAAAATCAAAATGTTCTTTCACTTTGTTGAATGATTAGATAAACAGATTCATGTTCTGTTCCGACACAATGCTGCTATTTCGAATATCTTAAAAACTGGTCGCGTGTCCTTGGCGTAATTCAATAATCATTCAAAGCAGGTAGGGGTTATCCAGTTGGCAGGGGAGCGCTTTTGCGTGACCTTGTGTATTGTTTAACCGTCACATCAACGATGATCGAGCAAGTACATTAGCGGATATGCATCAGATATTTTTCATGAGACTTGAACATTCATCTGCAGAAAGTATTTGAATAATTCGGAAGGTTTAAAAGATGATTCATTGAGCAAAGCCCGGAGAGAATTCAGGAACCGACTCTTCAAAGTTGACCGATAATCCTTTTAAAGCAATCCACGTTCTGGAAGGGCTTCAACAACTTGCGTTTCCGGAAATGCTGAACGCCTGCAGGCTACAATCAAAAGAAATCGTTGATGGATGGTAAAAGAATTTAAGACGATCTGTTGATTCCTCAGAGAATAGTTTCAAAGATCTGGACAGGAAATAAAGGATTGAAAAATTCGTTCCGTGGTTCATTCATACCCCTATATATCTTTCATGTCTCGGGGAAGGTTTTGGCTAAAACATATCATCATCCAGGTCGGTCATCCCCATCAAGGATTCAAGCGACTTCTGGCTTTTCCCAAATCTGAAAGAAGGAGATTGCTGGACGTGGACAAGATCAATGAGATTGTGATGAAGCAGCCAACAGCAATCCAATCTTGAAAAAGGAAAACGAAGCAGTGTTTATGGATTTCCAAGAAGAGTACAAAGATGGAGACCAAAGTGCTATTGTCATAGATTCCTTGATTTTAAATGGCTGGATACATTCTAAACATACCTTATATTGATATGGGTAGGAATATGAAAATACAAATACGAAAAGATCACATTGCATCTAATAAAATTGTCACCTTGGTAGGGAGAAAGAAGCATATATATATATATATATATATATATATATATATATATATATATATATAAGAAATAACATGATATATAATATAATATGATACAATATCCAATTTATGTTGGGTTTATTTTATAAAGTGTTCGATATATTCAGCATTAGATATCAAGATGTTTTAGAGTAAAGCTTGAAATATGATGGAACGAGGATTCGCTACACAAATACTTATTTGTTGAGCAAATCCTTACTATATATATATATATATATATATATATATATATATATATATATATATATATATATTCGGAGTGATCCAACAGATTGTATATTAAAATGTCCATTGGAATATGAAGTGAAAAACACAAGAAATATATGTTACATCCTTTTATTTTTTTGAAAAATTACTATTCCAAGAGGACAGTTCAATCGGGGCCCATATCTCATTTTCAAAGAATATTGTTTGCAGCAGGTTAACTGGAAAATATGCTCTTTACAATATGATGCTGAAGAGCGCCACCAACAGTACCATTATACAGTGGATTCACTAACAACCGACTGTCATTCCGAAAAATGATAAAAACATACATACACCACTCTTTTAAAAAGAAGTAAAATAAGTCTTACCCACCATCAACCGAAAGGACTAAATGAAAATAACACACCTATGCCCCACAAAGACCAAAACCTTTCAATCAATTGTTTGACACTCATTCTCCATTTCAAAATAGAAATAACAAAATACACCAAAATACACCTTTCCCCTAAAATTGATGACTTTCCTTTCGTCTTTCATCTAGGACAAGCCAAACACCCACAAAAACAAGATGCATACATCCCTTGATTACAGTTCTCATAGAGCTATCTCAATTCAAACCAGATATCCCCCTCAGTTAAAAAGATTCGAGTCCTCCCACTTTCGCTCCTTTCAAACGACCAAGCATAGAAATTTCACATTCTCCTCTTCAGTATCAAAATTCAAACAGTATATTTTTTCCTCTATGAAACAGCTGCAAACATTTTCCTCTGAAAAAAATGACTGGCCCACGTTCCAATGCATCGAACTGCGCAAACAGAATTATAACTTTTAAAAAAATTAGAGATGTAACACCTATCTCTTGAATTTTTTTACTTCACTTTCCAATTGCATTTTATGTAAACATGTATACGTTAGGTATAGATAGAATTTAGATGGTTCAAGACTAATAGATAGTTCAAAATTGAATCATTTAATCAGTCTGAGAATCTTAAACTTGAATTATTTGTTCTTCAGTTGGTACAAAATCATTTCAATTTATACTGATGATACCCAAGTAGTTTGCATGCAGGGTGATATTAGATCAAACATAGTAAATTTGATATTCACATGGGTAAGCATGCAACAGATATGACACGAACTCAGCGTGTCACATCTGTTATCACACTGAATCCTCAACATCAATTCTATACTTCTTTGTGAGTAGCTAACGTAAGCACACCTTTTGTTTCAAAATGTTAAATGATGTATCGTATGAAATCTCAATGCACGATAGAATATCCCTGTACAATACATTACGGTGATAACGTACATAAAATAACACACTAAATGTTTTGTGATACTGACGGGAATATCATAGCGTTTGTTGTATGTAAAATCCAAGCTTAAGAGGGCGTAGTGTTTTAACAACGGTGGTAGGGAACAGTATTTGTTTTGTTTTAGTAACTTGGAAGAGTGCTAAACAGCTTCCATATATTACTATAATATCAAAGTGTAAGGTAAAGCAATCGACGATAAGATATGTTGCATGTGTCATCTTAGTGAACATGTCACACTTACAGGTTCTTATGGCCTCTGCACTGCAGGATACAAGTCCCTTAAAGGAGTACTTCCGCCTTAATAACACATTTAGTATACTTAGCTGATGAGTTCATAGAGGTATTTATCCTAATGGAAGGTTCTCCAAACTCTTTGCCTGAAGCGGAAATCAAGCTGAGGACTCTCTGTGTGTGAGACAGAAGAGCTAACCATTACTCTACCCGAGCAGGGACCATGATATACAATTCTGATAAAAAAATGGAACCCTTTGAAAATCTTGCATTAATTGCTTTATACTATTTTGGGGAATAATTGACTGGAACAAAATACATCGAAAACATTTTTTTACATCATTATTTTCAGATGTACAGACGTCCTCCCGACAGTGGCTTATGGAGCTCAAACATGAAACCTAACGTACGAACTGAGTTGCATGCAACACATGCATGAGAGAATCATGCTCAACTTTACATCGAGAGATCACAAGACAGCACAGTATATAAGGAAGAAAATAGGAGTCTGTGACAACATAGAAACTATTAAAAAACTTAAATGGCGATGGGCAGGCCATGTTCCAAGAATGAGAGACAACTGATCAACATCACGACTCACAACATGGATCCCCAGAGACCAGAAGAGAAACCGAGGATAACAGAACACAAGATGGAGAGATGAACTAGACAGATCCAGGAAATAGCGGCTCTACGATGCCCATGATAGAGAATTGTGGCGAATCCTGGGAAAGGTCTATGTCCGATGACGGACATTACAAGACTGGTGATGATATATATATATATGTTCTCTACTCAGTTCTGGCATGCCAGGACTGTGTAAGATTCGTTTGTCCGCTAATGGTCCCCGATCCAGGTACTCAAACGGGTCGACGTTGCTCAACTGCGAGAATATCACGATCTTGGCCATATTTTCTTGGCCTCAGGAATAGGTTCCTCGACACTGGTCTCCATTACTGAGTATTTAGTGGAGGAAAATTGGGAAACTTATAAAGGTATTTGGTTGGGATCCACAGTTAACAATGGTGTACATACCTGGACGCGAGTGTTCTACCATTGGTCAACGGCAACACTGACGGAATGTTTTCATAAATTGAAGTTGACGTGTGTATGAAAGTACATACGCAAATGTTTATTGCATCAATCACGCTTGAAGAAAGGCTCGCCTACTCAACGTCACCTATCACGATGTTTATCAAGTCGCACGCAATAACTTTGCTTGAAATTATATATATATATATATATATATATATATATATATATATATATGTGTGTGTGTTTTTCCAAGTCTTGCACTATCTATCTGTCTATCCATTTATCTATCTATCCGTCTGTCTGTCTGTCTGTCTGTAGCAATCTTGGGTTATCTCTATCTATCTGTCCTTTTGTCTCTGCGCTGTAATATATATCTATCTCTCAGTGTTGCAATAACTATCAATCTATCCATCTAATTGTCCAAGTTTTAACTATCTATCGGTAATATATCTGTATTTTATCTCGCTAGCCAATATTTCAATCAGTTCATATATATCTTTCTATATATCTACTTTAGCTCAGATATATATATATATGTGTGTGTGTGTGTGTGTGTGTGTTTGTGTTCACGTGTTTTTGTATGTTCCTCTGCATAAATCTACAACTAAGAGATGACATCTTAGCAATGATATATGCACCTGCCTCCAATTACTGTCTCCATGCATATTGATGTACACAAATTTATCAACGGTTGTATATGCAAATACCTATGTGCAGGTGTGTGCTAATGCATTATTTATTATCGGGGTGACATTCATTTTAGTTGACAAGTACGAACAATGTTATTACGCACTCGTACACGCAAATTCATATATATATATATATATATATATATATGTATATATATATATGTATATATATATATATATGTATATATATATATATATATATATATACATATATGTATATATATATATATATATATATATATATATATACATGTGTGTATGTGCACGCGTGCATGTGTGTGTGAGGGAGTGTTTTATAGAAAATAACAGATTTCTTTTGTTATGTTAATTTGTTTTCAGTAAAGTTGTTTGATGAATATGTAGGAAAAACGAACAAAATATCCAAAGATTGGAAGTTATGGAGTATGAGATCCTCCAACCATCAATGGTCATTTTCAAGATCGAGTTCGTAACTTAGTTTTTCGGATGGACTTCGGCATTTTTGTTTAGCTTTTTAATCATTTATATATAATCAATATATATATATATATATATATATATATATATATATATATATATATATATATATATATATTTGAAATCCACAGACAGCTGTTTCGATGTATTACATTTCTTCAGTGTGGTTATAGACTTTATCCCATCCAGAACCGCAAGGCAGAATTGAAACCATCACATCGGAGGCCGATATCCTACCGCTGGATTACGGAACTGGGTAGTCAATAAGACTGAATTTGAGCGATATATTCATTTTTACGCAGAAACTCCTCATCCATCAGAGTGCTCTATTCCTACGGAAGAGCATTGGTTATATATATATACATATATATATATATATATATATATATATATATATAGAGAGAGAGAGAGAGAGAGAGAGAGAGAAAGGGAAAGAACGTGACGGAGAGAGAGAGTGGGGTTTAGAGAGAGTGATAAAGGAGAGTGTGAGAGAGGAAAGATCATTATAGAAGTCGCCACAATTGGGATCGAACCAACAAATGTACACGACCATGACTAGAATTACTAAATATTAATCTTGCTACGTTGTGGGTATATATGTATATATACATACGATAAAATCGTCAGAGCTCAGCAATGAATCAGAGGGAAACTTAACTGCTCCGTCATTGAGTGAGTTTGAACACTGGGTGTCCGCTGCATTTACAACAAGCAATTAAGGTTTGCTTCGCGTCACATCTGGTGTTCCCTAGCATCTCTCGAGTTCTCTGCTCTCCTGATAACATAGATTCTGCTGCATGCAATTTGTAGCGTTTCACCATCGAAACAAAAGGTATTAAAGACTGTGGACGAAAGTAAGGAGAATGTTACCGGGTAGCTGATAACGATCCAATAAAAAGAAATTCTTGGACTCTTTTGAAAAGTGGATGCAGCGTCAAGTATTTGATATCAGAAAGTAAGGACTTCAATAATTTATTTGGACGTCTTCAGCTATGCAAAATATTTTCACAACAACTTCAAAAAACATATCCAATGTACATAAATGCAAACTGAGTCTACAATCTAACACAATTCACACAGCAGACTCTCCCGGGTATATCATCACACGGATAAGAAAAAAAATGTCCTTGTATGTTCATGCTTTTTCAATAGATCTTAAAACTTATCTGGATTATTCAAAAACTGTACCAAATTTCCATTTTTCAACATGATTAGTCATTCTATCTCCAAAGTATACAATTTTTCCGCAGAAAAATCAAATTGTTTAGTTGATTTATTTTTTAAAACTGTCTTTCAAATAGATTCCCAGTTCGAGAAGAGATATTAAAGAGAAATAGGTCTCAATCACCCCAGGAGAAGTATTTCCGCGAATATTGAATAGCTGGTTACTTTCCAGGCTGAATTGCTATTTACTGAAGTGAATCCGGCAAAAAGCCAAAATGTGAAATTAGTAAAATTCTTTAGCAGCAATATTCGAATTTAAGGGCATACCTGTCTTCTGAAGCAGCATAAGAATGCTACTTCTGAGGACACATATGCCCCTAGGCTCATATCTTTCTTCTGACACTAAGAGTCCCTTGTGCCTGTTGAAAATACACTATAATCTGCTATTTATCTATTTATCGAGAAAAAGGTGAAATATGTATCTGTATGGGCGTCGTGCAGCCCACTCAAAAATCTCAGGGCCTCAGAGACACTCAAAATCCTTGTACTAGCAATAACTTTGTTAAACCTCTCTACATATGGAATTATATATATATATATATATATATATATATATATATATAGATAGATAGATGGATAGATATATCCAGCTGTTGTAAGTTTGCTATTGAACGAAGCCTCCAACATCTGCCAATGACAACAGCGATTGCACTGACCTCTGGCCGTTCAATTACATCCCTCCATCTGATGTTTGGTGGCAAACTGCGTTTACTGTCGTATTGGTACCAATCATTTAACTCTTTGCACCATCTGTTGGCATTCCCTCGTGCTAAATGTCCAGCCAATCGCCATTTTTGTTTTTCTTTGCACTATTCCGACCAAGGATTCATGTTGATCATAACAATCTGTGAAACAACTTAAAATCGCACAGCGATGGAAAGAAAACTATATATATATATATATATATATATATATATATAGAGAGAGAGAGAGAGGGAGAGAGAGAGAGAGATAGC
>OY735239.1:35284302-35349302 GCA_963457665.1 Thysanoteuthis rhombus
CTACTTCTATAACAATGTTTACGCATCAGGTCTGTGAGTGAAGAGGGGTTACTAATCAGTTACTGCTATAGTAAAATTTAAGCCCTTTTGCTCCCATTCAAGCATGAACATCCTTTCCCATTCATTATTATTATTATTATTATTATTATTATTATTATTATTATTATTATTATTATTATTAGTCAACATCCGTGCTGCAGGTTGTTATCGCCTCGTATCATCGCATATCATAACAGTGCTGTGGTTTGTTTTCTGCCAAAATTCATTTGAAGTATTCACGCAAGAGAGTATTCCCATTACTTCTTAACGATTGTGAGTCCTCTAGACATATATCTCTATCAGCATTTTTCTCTGTTCGAAGTCAACAATTCTAAGCTACTTTCGTCCGTCTCCAGATACCCTCGTTTAGGGCCCATGAACATGGACATTAGGAGAGAAAAATTAGCAACTTACTAAGCATAGCCTGAATTTGGCACAAGAGCGTTAACACGAGGGTCAAACCTACTATTTAACAGACATGGTTCCCGCAGCTTCAGCTCGTTAACTATTACTGCACGACCAAGAGTCTGGCAGGAATAAGAATAGTAGTTGAGTATTTTGAGAACAAATATATCTGGTTAGTCACTCAATCTATACAGCGATGCCAACATCATAATTTTGCCATTTGTTACTTTTGGGGGTGGTCTATCAAGAAATGAGAAGACGACGATCAATGAATAAGCTAGTTCTCTCGTCCTAGGTTTTGCAGTGATCACATAAGAGTCCAAATAAGGAGCGTGAATGTTGCCAAACACAAACTAATGGATCATTTTAGCATAATATCACGTTGTAAATTGAACACCCAAACAAAAGATCTATATAAAGGTGATTTAAGAAAAAAATGATTTTATGATGAGTATATGTTCACATTTTCAGCACTCGAACTGTATTGGCCCAGGCTATATGTTTGATACGTATATAGATACACAGCTAAGTGCACCAACTTAGCTCATATACGCCTATATATATATATATATATATATATATATATATATATATATATATATATATATATATATTAAAGATTGCTTAAGAAAATATACCTATTAAAGAAATAGGATCAAATTATGTATAAACGCTTTCAAGATAATATGAAACATTATTGCAAGTCTCTTTACAAATAAATTTGCATCACCGTACTAATACACTATCAATCGCTCCACGTTCCTAATTATTCCACAATCTGACTGTAGGTATAGATGGGTTTAAAACTGAAGAAACCAATGCTGACAGTTCCTAGTGATAGTTTTAGTTGACGATTTCTAACAATGAAGAGACGTAAGACGTATAGTCAAGGGGGCGGGATGGGGGTAGATAACAAACAACTTTACTCAGGTTGAGTTTATTAGAAAAACGAATCGACACGTGTGGCGTGACTCGTGAGTCCGTCAAATTAGGTGATAAATTTCACGCAGCTGCGAATTGAGATCCGAACGAATACGGACACCAGGGTGTTATTTAGGACCGGCCTCAGTGCGAGCAAAGCAGTTTTGAGGTCGTAAATAGATGGTTCGGCCGTGAAATAACACACCGGCCATGCGTTTAATCGAGTACAGGAAATGAAGGCAATAAGATGGGTGAGAAGAGACTGCAGGATAGGATGACTGTGATGATGATGACAATGGTGGGGAGGATGATGATGATGATGACGGTTAAATGAATGACGGTATTGAAACAATGTGAACAATTAATGGGATGATGATGGTGGTGATGATGGCGATGATGATGATGATGAAATGAAAGAGGGTAATAAATCAATATGAACAATTATGATGATAAAACAATGTTAACAATCAATAGGATGATGATGATGATGATGATGATGGTGGTGGTGGTGATGATGATGATGATGGTGGTGGTAGTGGTGATGATGATGGTGGTGGTGGTGGTGGTGATGATGATGGTGGTGGTGGTGGTGATGATGATGATGGTGGTGGTGGTGGTGGTGATGATGATGATGATGTGAATGATGATGATAAAAGAATGTGAACAATGATGATGATTAGGAGTAGGGGCGATGAATGATGATCATAATAGATCATAATAATTGTGATAACGATGACAGTGATGATGATGATGATGGTGGTGGTGGTGTTAAAGCAAATGATGATAATGGAAGGACGATAACATTGAACAGGTTGATGGTGATGATGTTTGTCATGGCTGTAAAGTTGAAGGCGTTAACCAGTAATAGAAGGCCTTATTAATGATGGACGGGAATAACACAGTAGATAACAAGAACAGCAACAATAACAACAACAACAACAATAATAATAGTAATGATAATAATAATGATAATAATAATGATAATAATTATAATAATGATAATAATAATAACAATAATAATAATGATAATAATAATGATAATGATAATGATAATAATGATATTAATAGTGAAGAAGAAGAAGAAAATGGAATACAGTCATATCAATCACTTAGTAAGCGAATATCGCAAATTAGCTCATAGAATGTACAAGAACAGATATGAAAGAGTTGGAAAGGTGGTCCACTTGGATCACATGAAATCATCATGAATTCAAAAAGGTCACCCAATCCAGAAGACCAGATCTAGTTGCTCTTAACAAAAAGAACCCGTCAAAAATTTTTCAGACTTCAGTACAGCTGGAAGAAAGCCTTAGATTAGATGGATGCCATAGCTCTGCAAAAATTACTGAAAACATTCATAAAACAGTAGTGCCGGTAGTTATCGGAGCTTTAGAGCAATAACGAAGAGCCTGGCAAAAAAGAGATTTGCAGTCACTTGATCCCAAGTGAAATCCACGAGTTCTCATCGGTGTGAAAGCTCAACCAGTAAAAAAACAGTAATTATAGGTCTGGTTAGTCATTTAATGACCAACGCATGCAGTGTTGAGGGTGATCAATTAAAAAATTCGCAAAGAGTGTGTTCAATGAATTAGCTATTTCTCTCGCCCTCTCACTTTTTGTTAAGCAATAATTACAAGAGGAAGCCTAACTTTACGAAAAAACGTGTGAATTCTACCAACCACAAACTATTTACCAATTTAGCATAAAGTTACATTGGAAATTGGGATATCTACTAAAATCTGCTCAAGGTGGGATTTTAAAAAAAACAAAAGAAAACTGTTCTTCTAAACATGAGAAGGAGTAGTTTAAAATTTCAGTCCTGCAGCTCTTTTGATGGAGCCTGTACGCGTGACTCATACATAGTGAGTCTCACTTAAAAAATTGAAGAATCCTCTATTGACAGATTTGGTGACACTTTCGATTGAAAGTTTTCAATTATAAACGTTGGACAATTTGTGACAGAATAGATCATAGCGTTACTGTGTTCTGCAAGGATACTGGGAGAAAGATGTTGGGGACTTCAGGGTAATTAATCGATGACCACAAAACATATAATGTGAACATGTTACTCAAATAATGAGAGGGTATAGATAATCCAGACCACGGGTACCCTGCAATAATGGCTGGAAAGAAGCTTGAAAGCCTTCAAGCTTCAATGATGACGAAGAGGCATCTATTAGGAACATGTTTGACGAGCTACAAGTTCTAGAAGAAGGGTTAAGACTATGCAAACTGCAATGCTGTATGTTTGCAGGGATTCTGACAGATGCTAGGGATTTGAAGAGACTTGTTGTCACTAAGTCTTCAACCAGTAATCTTGTGGACATCGAAGTACATAAAATTGTATTGGTCTATTGAGCCACCTGTAATTCTGAAGATAATCGGGATCTGACCATGCGAACAATGGTACAGGCATAAAATAAGATCCGATATAGATTCTGAATATAAAAGCATGGATTTCCCAGAGATTCGAAAGTCGAAAAAGCCAATCTATTCAAGCAAGAAGACCATATCTAAACATCCAGCACTAGAAAAAGAAAACTTGTGATTTATTCCACGGTATTATCAAAACTAAGCGTAAAATTGACCGAAAAATAAAGAAGACGACAAACATCATGACTTTGCAAGATAATTAAAATATTACGAACCATGATGGCAATAATTCTTCCCTACGTGGATGAAGCTCTTGGAACGACCACCCACAAGTCTGCACTACTGAGACCATCTGGAATAGTGTTGGTGTATGGACAGAACTTACAGTCACTCCACCTGTAGTATAAACTACGAGTCACTATTGGCGTGGACCCTCTACTTGTGTGTAATAATGTCCCAAAAGTCAAGAAAAGAGTCAAGGCTATCTAGACGACAGTATTGCCAAACTTGGCTGGAATACTCAGGAGAATACTGGAGATTTGCTATCACCTGATCTCCACTGAAAGCCACCAGTCTTGGCTGGTATGAAAATCTGATGATTATGATTAATTGAAATATTGAAAAAGAATCAAACCAGACTACAAAATCGCTGAAATCAGCTAGAATACTGGCATGGGTATTTGAGTATAGAAGAACTTGCTGTCACATGTAACCCATCAGGAGCAATATATATATATATATATATATATATATATATATATATATATATATACACGAAAATCAATGAGTACAAAATAGCGATGATGATGACGATGATGACTATATTCCGCTGAATATAGTCATCATCATCAGGGTTTGTTGATTTTATATATATGTATATAATTGAGTCACCATGCTGTGAAAAAGCCGTTAGCCGGCAAACTATTACTATGAAATGAGTTCAATCCTCGCTGGGTATCCAACACTCATAATATTTTGCTATCGTAAACTGAAGAACACCTAATCATTGAAACATGGTTAGTTGCTTAGTGTCACAAACGTGAGTTTGATTCTCACTAGGGCCCTGCACATGCTGTAGAAATGTGAGGACCTCAATGCAATTGGGTCATGTCAGGCATTTTAGCCTTGCAAACCATTATTATGGAGTGAGTTCGATGCTTACTGGGTGCCTCCTCTTCTAGCCTCGTATTGCAATCAGGTAAGGATAACATTAACAATGAGTAACTGTTGGCCGACCAGTCTGACAGACCGTACCATTGAGTAAGTCAGGTTCTCACGGGGTGCATTAAAGTTGTCTTCTCGTGCCCACCCCAAGCCAATGAAATATTATACGTGTCTTGTCGTGGAGTGAATGTTGTCAATTGTTTCTGAAGACTACTGATACTGGGGTGGGTTTGATCCTAACTGGGTGTCCCATAATCGTGGCCTTGTGTCAGTCGAAAGTAAGTTTAGTGAATATGCAAAAGACTAGGTGAAAATAAAGAGAAAATCACTCAGGAATATAAAATCGAAAATAAAAGAAGATGAAATGATTATGAATAAAAAAACCCGGAAAAGTGAAAGTGAAAGTGAAAATGAATTAATAAAAACATAATCTCTGTGAGGGAATAGTGAATGAGAAGAGACGAGCAGATGAAAGATTGGGCCAAAGTATGACAAATGGTTATGGAAAAGGGGGATGAAGAAAAAATGGTTTATGGGAAAGGAATGTGAATGAAACTCAAATAAATTAAAGAAACAAATAATGGGGTGGAAATATATAAACAGAGAGTGGAGAAGTTATGTGGGCAAAAAATACGATGAAAAAAGGACAACGCCATCGACAGGAAGAAAAATTAAGAATGAGTAGAAATAGTAATTAAAGAAAAGATTGACGAAGAAGAAGAAGAAGAAGAAGAAGAAGAAGAAGAAGAAGAAGAAGAAGAAGAAGAAGAAGAAGAAGAAGAAGAAGAAGAAGAAGAAGAAGAAGAAGAAGTGAGGCAATAGGGAGCAGGAGGATGATAGTTATGATAAAGATCCCAGGAAAAAAACAAAACGCAGAAGAAGAAAAAGAAAAAAAAGATAAAGTGGAAGAGATAATGATAATATTAACATGACAAAGAAGGAAAGACTAAGCAAATGAAAAGAATTAGAGAAGGAGAAGAAAAAGATGGAAATGGATGAGATGAAGATGAATAAAAAAGAAAAAGAGAAAGAGGGGTGATGTGGAAAGAAACATAAGAAAGAATGAAAGGATGAATGAGCGATAGGGAAAAAATTGAGCAACAATAGGGAGAGGAGTGGGGGAGAAAACAATAATAAAGGAAGAAAATCTGACGATGTGAAGAAGAAGAAGAAGAAGAGGAAGAAAAAGAAGAAGAAGAAGAAGAAGAAGAAGAAGAAGAGGAAGAGGAAGAAAAAGAAGAAGAAGAAGAAGAAGAAGAAGAAGAAGAGGAAGAAGAAGAAGAAGAAGAAGAAGAAGAAGAAGAAGAAGAAGAAGAAGAAGAGGAAGAAGAAGAAGGAGAATATCCATATTCATGGAGATGATGAAGTGGGACTGAGAAGAAAAAAAAAAGAAAAGAAATTGAATATATGCATTTGAATGAATGTTTTTTCATTCAACCCGTCCGATTCACCCTCAACTTACACTTGATAAAACATCTCCAGAGGGGAGATATCTCCTATACAAAATGAATAGACGTAAAAAAAAAAAAAGAAAAAATAACTACTTGAGCAAAAAGTTTCACTTACCTGTCAGTGATAGTCAAAGATAGAACCGATTGGTATAAACAAGTTCTTTGGTCAGTCAATTCTTAAGAATGGTCCGAATGGTAGAAAATCCTGTTCTTTAATTTTTTGAAATATTTTTTTTTAGATGCACATATACTAACATACATATGTATATATACATATATACATACATATATATATATGTATAGTAATGCTGTTTGATTTCTACTTTTTAGAATGGTTTTCCATAGTGTTACTTCGAAAGTAAATCGATGTAGGTAATTTGAAATATATTTTGGTAGTTTGCGCCGTTGTTGGTGCGCTAGTAAAATGTTGATACTCTCCGTGAGAAGCGAGGGAGGGTTCAGTTGTGTTAACTCACACCGGCTGTTGTGACTGTATTGCTCAGCATCGAGCATAAACACTCCAAGGCTTGCACGATCACACGGACACAACACTGCAGAGAAATCAGGGACAAGATGGAGAGACGGAAAAAGAGAGAAGAGAAAAGATAGAGAGACGGAGAAAAGACGATTCGAACGAGAAAACAAAATGCAACATGCAGATGGACATTATAGTAAGTTAGTAAGTAAAAAAAAAAAGGGGAGAACTTAATGGCTTTTGAGGAAGGATGAGATTAGAAAGAAAAAATAAAGCCGGGAAAAAAAGACAGGAATATCCTTAAAGTTAAGGAAACAACATATACAGTGGAGAATCAGATACACGATGGAGGGAAGAGAGAAGATGTATATTGAGAGATGGAGAGAAGAAGTAAGACATACAAAAGCACATTGTTGTAAGTAAAAAAGATATCTATAAAAAAGAAAGCTCGATAGCGTTTTAGCAAAACAGAATTAGGCAAAAAAAAATAAATAAATAAAGCAAGACTGACGGGCAAAATCTGTTTAGTTAGAGGAACAGTTTAATTAAATGTTGGATGTGTTTCTTTTAGATTTATACTTGATTGTCTTACGCCTAACCTACGCCAAATCAGCGTTAATGGTGTATCATCATAGAATACTGGTGTGCAAATCGGTCTCGGAGACCATTACTACAGGAGTACGATCCTCACAGGGTGCTTGAAACTTGCGGTCTTGGGCCAAACTGAACAGAGATTAGTAAATATCCAAAAGAATTTAGTAGTTAAAAAGATAAAAATGCGAGCCTGGTGGCCTTTTAGTTAGACACAGTAAAAGAAATCGAAGAAAAACAGACTGAAGGAGTTCTTACAGTTAAGCGATTTCATTTATTTTGAAAAGTTGTTTATTTTTATAGTCGTATTCTTTTTTATTCCCTCACGTTTTTCAAAACTTTTGAAACAGCTTTTTTTTATTCTAATTTTTATTGTTGGGGAATTTACGCGGTTTAAAAAAAGCAAATCTCTCAATTAACTGTATACATCCGTGTATATATATATATATTCATATAGAGAAACGCCCTCGGAGATTTCCCATAAGGTTTCTCCTTCCAGTTTGTAGTAAAATCAAGCTGACTGCTGCAGTTCTCTGGAGTTAAGCAATGTAGAACCTGAGCAGTATTCAGATGGCTTACCGATTGTGAACTTCGTGCAACGCGAACGCTGTGATCTCGTGTCACAATAGGCGAAATCAGTAATTAACTTGGACCATATCTTCAGTTAAGAACGTCTTACCTGCTGATAACTCATATCCACGTATGAAAGATTCAATTTATGCCCGCGTATATATTTATTTTATGCTTATGTAACACTTCTCAATGAGTGCACAGACACGACTTTGATCTTAGGCAGAGTGCCTGGAAGTAGCATTTTGATTTTCAACACAACTCACAGATATTCTGGTCCTTAGTAAAAGCGCTATTCCATGCGTAATTCTCTTTTCAGTGTACTATGTATGTATGTATATATATATATATATATATATATATATATATATATATATATATATATATATATATATATATATATATATATATATATATATATATATATATATGTGTGTGTATGTATATATATATATGTACGTGTGTGTGTGAAAAAAATATCAAAGTTGATAACTTTGTATTTATATTTTTTTACTTGGAGGTCTTTTTTTTGTATATTTCTCATCTTTTCTTAAGCGTTTTGAATTTATATTTTTTATTTGGGTTTTTTTTTCTCGTATATTTCTCATCTTTTCTTAAGCGTATACATTTAGAAGATGTTAGATGTACAAACTGATTTAAACAAATATTTTTATTTTCAAAAGTCTTACGAAATTTCACAGATACACCGGAAAGCAGTTCTTAAAGGGTTACTGAGTTTTAACGATTAAGGTAACCTAACTGTCACTAAAACGACTCCTTAACTGAAAAATATATACACTAATGACGGAGTAATCACTACATTTAGCAAGGCTTGGTATCCGAAAGTGACTTCCGCGAGAAGAAAAAATGCTCTAAATCATTTTAGAGAACAGAATTTAATTGTGTGTGAATGTGAGTATCCTGGATGATTTTCCAGTATTTTTCCATATATATATTTACACTTGGAATATTACAGAGTATTACATAGAAATATATGGATTCAGATACGCTTTAATCTGCTGATTTACGTATTGATATCGACACTTCATGTCAACCGAAAAAAAAAATTGATGTTTCTTTTGAAAGTATGAATGTGAAAAAAGAATGAGAGAGAGATTGATTAAAGTGTTTCAATTGATTCATATAATGTTTGAACATACTTGCAGGACATGATACATAACACAGTGCAATTAGTAATGTAACATGACTAAACGCCACTTTATTCTATTCAATGAAGTATGGGGACCCTAGCGAAAAATATGGTTTAGTTGAGTGTATATCCGAGTTACTTTAGCGTATATATCATACATATACTACATTATTAAGTGCTGCAATATAAGGTAGTAAACAGGACTTAACGTCATTTTATTCAATTCAAATTGTGGGACAGGTGGGGTACGGTCGTGGATCTCTACTAGATCTCAATTTAGGGGGTCGGGAATTACGTAATCCGTCAACGAAGTCCACATTCAAAACACCAAACGTCGCGACCTGAAATATTTCCTTAAAGTTTCTCGTATTGAAGATAGTTGGAGAATCTTTTAATACTAGAACACAATGGTAACCAAACTACCCGCAGCTTCCACTCGGATTGGTACAAAGACTATATAAGACCAAAGCAAGTGAATCAGCCCTAACTGCTAGTGTAGTTTTTACGTTCTTAACGATGTTTTTTTTTTGTTGATAGTTAACAAATTAAAAAGGAATAAAAACGTATTATTTGTTTAATTATCAACGAAGATGCGAGTTGATTTTTAACGTGCTGAATCAACCAAAGACCGGTGTTGAAAAGATATTCATATTCCCTTAAAATATACTCATTTAATACGATAGACCAGTAACTGTTTTCTGAACATAACTACATCGTATAACACTGATACATAATTTTACTTAGGCAATAACAGAGAAGGTCTTACATGCGTTTGTTATACGTTAGGAACGTCAGTTGAAGATGTGCGTGTAGACACAGTAGGGAAATGACATAGAAAGTGAAGGGGTTTGTACGAGTGTATGTGCGTGTGTGTGCGCGCGCACTCTGTTGGTATGTTTGATTAATTGAGAGAGAGAGATAGAGAAAGGGGAAAGGAAGCAAGAGAGATAGAGAGAAAGAGAGAAAGGGGGTATAAGAGAAAGAGAGAGTGTGTGAGAAGGAAAGCTGGATAGGAGATTAATAGATACACATGCCTATCTATGATGAGAGAAAATATATAAAAGTGACTTGAGCGATTCAAAGTAATGTGCGAAGTTTGCAAAGCGGTTTTTCGTGATCGATATTGTTGCTGCTTTTACAGTCCGGGGAAAAATACAGTGTGGGAGGGAGAGAGAGAAAAGAGGGAGAGTTTGATGTGCTGTAGAGACAGAGAGAGGGAGAGAAACAGGAGGGAAATGTGTAGATATGGAGAAGGATAAAGAAATAGAAAAACAAGGGAGAGAGAGAGGGGGTAGAGGGAGAGATGTGTTTGTGTGGGGGGGATAATGTATATCAGTATTTGAACAAATAAGAGGGTTTCAAAGCATATCTGCCGTTAAGCAAAAGTAAGCATATTAGTTTACGGATGATATTACGCGTACTGAATGTCTGAGCCCAGATAAAATCAGAGGTTTTGAATGCTGATTTTCCAAGCAGGTAGACACTGTCTCCTTGATAAATAGGGTTGACACAATCTTCTTAACCCCCGCTTAGCCATGTCACACTAAGCTACGATGGCGTGCACCACTCTCTCTCTCTCTCTCTCTCTCTCTAAATATATATATATATATATATATATATATGTATATATATATATATATATGTTTATATATATTTATATAAATATATATATATATATATATATCAGTCTATATCTATCTTAGTATTTTTAAATCTATCTCTATCAGTCCGTTTATATGTATGTATGTATGTATGTATGTATGTATGTATGTATGTATGTAACTATGTATCTAAGTATGTATGTAAGTATGTATGTATGCATGTATGTATGTATGTATGTATGTATGTATGTATGTATGTATGTATGTATGTATAAGAGACCATCAATTAATACCATCACCAAATTGTTTACACAGGGTTTTTTTCAGTTTTCAAGTCTGGCTGGCTATGTATCTATGAGTCGCCTGTACATGCCGAGCGAGAGGGACGAAAATTTAAATATTTACCCCTTATTCTGTCCGGGAAATCGTTTCTCTCTTGTTGATTTTAAACCCTCTAACGAACAGAGGTTTTCAGTTAGGGGTGGGGTGCTCAACCACAATGTATGTTCACGCTAAATATGCTTCTGTTCACCAACTTGCTGGCTTGTTTGTTTTTAAAAAAAATTTGATTTTCAATTAATCACTCCCAACGCGGATTGTGCCAAAAGACATCGGTCACGAGAAGGTTTCCATTGAGTGATTAACTGCATGTCTATCTAACCAATGCTTGCTAGCTTTTATAGTAGTAAGTGCCCTCGCGATTACTATGGCATAAGCCTTCCCTGCTTGAGCTTTGCATATCAAAAGTTTCTTCTCATTTCGATGTCCTTTGAGGTTTGGACATGTGAAATAGAATTAAAAGTGACATGCACCAGAGGTGGCGTCACTCACTTTTCCTTACTGCTAGCTATAGATACATAGAAAGATAAATTGATGAATTGTCAGGCGAACCATTAGTGAGAGTGTGAGTCTAATAAATCGATCGATAAATACATTGATTAATGAAAATAAAACTTATGACGGGTTTGTGTTAGTCACTCAAAAGAAAACCGTCACGCTGCAGATACTTTTTGGCAGGATGCTTCTTATGGGTGATCAATTAAGAAATCGGAGAAAAAGATGCATGCTACTAGTACAAAAATAGAAAGTGAGTAATTTAGGAACATACATATCTGGTTGATTGGTCACTCATTAAAATCAGAATTATATGATGGGGTGAAAATTGAAAAATTAAGGAAAAAGATCTTCACTGAGTAAATTTGCATTTTGATGGGCAGCAAACACTTGAATACTAATTTAGCATAAGCTTATTTTGTAAGTTTATTTCATGGAGGAATTTTCAAAAATGAAATGTATTATAGACATTACAAGAGTGGAAATACTTGAATTTCGAACTCCCAGACGGATAGCCAGACCGCAGGAATCACTTAAAAACTGAACAAGTTTTATTGACTATGTTAATAGTTTTGATCTGAAAGATATTGAGCGTATGTATTTAATTTCACCTGGACGTCCGTTTTTGGTTCTATCGATCTCCCTCTCTTTCTAGCTCTCTGAGGATCCCTCGGTCTCGAACGCACTTATCTGCTCAAACAATATGTTTGTATTATAAAACAAAAGCTTCTTGAAGACCCAGTTGACTGATGCCATTCATCTATAAACCCAGTGTTGACTCAGCCGGACCTAACGGGCTCGACAAACGGAAACAGTATTTACACGACTAAAATTTATCCCTGCTGACCAACTGTACATTATTGATGTAAGAATCTCTAGACTAAACCCTGTAATAACAATGAACACTCAGAGAGGATATATATCTCACAGCATCATACACTAACTAAAAAACTAAATGAAAATCAATTGATGTATAGATACGACGCTTTTTAATATAGCGTCTAATTATATGAAAAATATCTGTCGATCGGAAAAAAAGCCATTCAAAATTTAATCACTTCTTGTAGAGCCCCATGGTCCATTGATATCTATAAGAGACATCTTGAGATATTGTGCATACTTACATACAGATACGGGTGTATATATATGCCACTTCAAATTCTGTTGACAGGGACAAAAAAGAAAAAAAGATGGTATATATAGTTCTTACTTTTAGAAAATTCTGCTTCATGATACTTTTTCTTTTAAAAAGTGAACAATGAAAATATTTTTGATATTTGTTTTACTGTGAACATGCGCTCTCTTCTGTTCCCTCCCTTTAAAACCTCTCAAGCCACCATCAGAACCACTGACGACTTAGCCTAACATGCTGTAATCAACAATTCGGGGAACTATGAATAGTAAAATATGTTCCCATAAAAATTAATGGTCATTGTTTCTTAGCTGCGAGCCTTTATTAGCTTCTCCTGTCGGCGTGAAAAAATTATGCGAATCTTTGTAAATAGCAAGAAGTAAATTTCACATTGTTAGAAATCGTCAACTAAATTAGTCTTCAAAAACTGTAAACTTAGGTTTCTTCAGTTTCAGTTTGGTTCAGGCCAACTTTCCCTCTTGCCTGTGTACGTACGTATTCATTTATCACACGTATGGGCAGTACCAATGGAGCCAGAGGACTGGAAATTCACTCCTTTCTATTATCTTTGAAAAAGAAACGGTCGTATTGTTGTTTTTTTTTTTTAAATCCTAGCCATAAAGAAGTTTACAGCGAGAGGTTCAATTTTGCGATGTAAGTTTATGCTAAATTGATCACTTGATTTGTGTCACATATGATCTTTGAAAATTCTGACTTTTCGTAATGACTACTGTCAAATGACATGGTTCAGGAGTAACTTTTTCAACGTTCAGCCATTTTTCAAATTTTGTAATTGATCCCCCAGCACAACACGCTGCCAAAAGACATTGGTCATGTGACGGTTTCTATTCGGTGATCAACCAGATGTATTTTTCTGAATATTTAAAATTGATTTTTTGAAAACTTGGAGAATTCCACCCCGGGCACCAGTAAACATTTTACCAAATCTGTGTCACGTTCTGTAAATAGCATGAAATATCTCCATTAGTAAGTGCAGAGTTGGCCTGACGGTTAGAAGCATTGGAGATAGATTTAGCAATATGAGTTCAGTATCTACAATATTGAAACATGAACTAAACACTACATTACAGTCAATAATTGAACAACAATGGTGTCAAGACTCGAAACAACGTAAAATATATCATCTATGGATAAACATGATCAACATAAATTCTCGAAAAACATCTAAAATAGAGAAAAAACATCTAGAAATATCTACATCTGAAAAATCTAGCTGTTATTAATAAATCCATCAAAATAAAGCCCTGCTCAAAGAAGTTTTTTGGCCCCCCAAAACAACATTTTAGAAGGAGTCTTATGGAGTACTGATGCCAATTTCAAGTCAGTAAAATAAAACGGCATTGTCAGGAAAGCGCTTGCGTAAAAAGCAAACGAGCACTCACTTATATAAACAGTATCAACGGTCAGTCGATTCATTATTATCAAATCTTACTCCGATTGACCTTAATCTTAATCGTTGTTGCTTTTTATCACAATTGAGCTTAAGGTATGACCCATTCACCAGCGTGTCAATAAATCTACAGTGAAAAGGATAAATTCCGATTGAAAATCGAAATCATTAACCTCTATACCCGAGGGTGGTTCATTTAACATGCTACCGCAATCATCACTGGACTAGTGGAACTCGGTGAGAAGCAAAACTCTTAATCAAACATTTTAACTCATTTCCTATCCCAGTATATTTGGTCCCCTTTCTGTCGTTAACTGGTAATTCAGAGTAGGTAATCTTATTTTATTTATAAGGAATTTTCAAAAACAGCCCAAGTGAGATCTAAATTGCTTCGTCCAAACTATCAAAACAAGATTCGATTCTCATGGGATATGACGTCACACGATATGTTGCGAAATTGACAGCTTGACGTATAGTCAAATCAGTTTCAATTATAGATATAAGTCGAATTCAGAGTAGAAAAGAAAATTGTCTGTAGAAACCTTGTTGGTGGCTTCGACCCCTCCACAGAATGTTCTCCCTAGTGTTGGTGGGACAAAGGCTTTTTCAGTGAGGGCGAGGGGTTTCTAAGTTGGAACTATATAGTTAATGGTGCTGCACAAAAGTTTTATGTAACCCTAACTTAATGTTTCTATATGACGCCCATGCACACTGCTGGCGGGAGGCAACAAAATCGAAAAAAGCGACTTGAAAAAACATTTCAATTACATTCAATAATTGTACAACCGTAACGTCAGCATTGAGAGCGAGATACGCAAGAAATGAGCAATCAACTCGTGGACTTCCAAAAAGTAACCCCGTAGGAAGTGAAAGAAGCCATTAAACAGACGAATAAAGGAACTGCCCCTGGACCAGATAACATCACCTTGAACGTCAGCATTTGATGTTACGTGTAAAGATTCCATCGAAGAATGAATAAGATCCAATAAAAAAATAATATTTAGTAATGACATCACTGGCATTTCCCATTGGTAACATCTAAAATACATATGCAAAACATGTAGAAACATCTAGTTTCTGGAGAATTTAGACGTTATTTTGAAACCGTCAAAATAGTGTCCCCAAATGATAAAAAAAAAAAATAAAATAAAAAAGTAAATGAACTTGACAAAAAATTCTCAGAAAGGGCCTTGTGCTGTAGCAATGACAGTTCTCAAATCTGTAGACGAAACAGTAAGGCCAAGAGATCTGGAACACACAAACGTGCACACACAGATAAAAGGGGATATAACCATATGTTACTTTTGGTGGTTACGGTTGCTCAGCAATATAACCACAAAAGTTTCAATCGTAAATCTTTAAGTACTACGTCTGTTGTTTGACATGTTAGAACAACAAAATCATTTGACAGACAATGTTATCCAGATTTCCGCACGTCTTGCAAAAGAGCAGTTTTCTGAAAGCGTTGCATCGAAGCGAGAATGTTAATAAACGACTGTCATTTATAAACATTGGTATTCGTCTCAATCTCTTCATCCGTCGTGAAAACAGCTGTCTTCACAGGTCTTTGCAACATCATTGAAACATCGAGAGACTCCAACCAAAGACCTTCCATCACCACACTGCCTTCGGAGCTACATTAATAATATGTAATACTGTAAACAAAGTACCTGCGCTTGATTTGTCGATTGTTTTTGTCTTTATATCTTGAAATTCAATGAAATATATTTTTGTATATACTATAGTTACCTCAGTGTTTTATTACTTATATCTTCTGAGTAGAAACTGGGCTCAAGTTTTATCTCAGAAGTGGCAAGACATTGAACTTCAGAGAAGCCCAAAAAGTAGTAACATACTGAAATTATCCATTATTAGCCTATTAGCATCTGCCGTTGAAGATGGACATTCCCCAAGAGTCGCCAGACCTCTCTAACGTCGTAGAGTTAATTCTTTCTGAACTTCAACATACCAGCTAATATTTTCGACAGCTGCTGCTTCCCATCTCTGGGGATCAACTTTGTGAGTCATGATGCCCATCAGTTGTCTGCCTTTCTAGCAACATTGCCAGCCCATTTCCATCTTATTTTTTTCAATTAGATTCTCTGAAATCTTTGAGTTTTGTTTATCCTTTAATATATTGTTCTGTTTTGTGCTTTCCCAATATGATGTTGAACATGATGCAATCTTGTGCACGTTACATGATTCGAATTTCAATATTTTAATAAAGTTTCAAATTTAACTACCATTATCTATCAACGTTAGGTTTCAAATTCCTACAACCGAGAAACTATCTTTTTTTGAAGATTATTTCCAAGAAATTCGCTCAAGTGACAAACATTTATTTAGAAAATCCAACAATGTGTAGTCTTTGTTTTAATGTGGAAAAACATACCGTCTAAACATCATATTTGTTAAATACAAAAACAACAAAGAAGTAACCGAGGTATTCAGTAAGATTCAAAACAGAAATAATTTCAGTTAATGAGGATTTCAAAGAATTGTGATAACATTGAAGACAGGAGATTTATTTGTAACAATATTTTTAGCTGTGTTGTAATAAATATTAAATTATCTTTTTGGGGGTGTTATGTGTTATCCGGATTATTTTGTGAAGAATTTGGTGATATTTCAACGCAGGGTTTTGTTTTGCTTTTTTAGAAAAAGCTGCTGGTTGCTCTTGGCGTAACAACACCAATATCTGTATTCACGGTTATGCCATAGAAGTAAGCCAACATTTCCCAAGAAATGCTATTAATGTCTCAGCATGGTATCCAGATGATCTATACAGGTTCTTCCCGTTACCTTAAAGTAAGGCCTTCCAATAAAAACATATTGTAAGCCAAAATGGCGCAAAACGAAGAAAGAAAACCACCATCCATTTATATGTGAATCTTTTCTGAGCATTCTCGGATCGCAAAATGGAGATTATGGTATGTAGGACGGTTGGAGTTTGTGATGTTGGTTGAGAAAAGGGCAGTAAGAAAGAGAGAAAGAGATAGAGAGAGAGAGGGAGATATATATATATATAGAGAGAGAGAGACAGGCAGACAGAGGATTTGAGCGCCTCCTCTGTAACGATTTAAAAGTGAAGTCGTGATTAAAAAGCAACCAAAGATAAAGATGAACAGAACTAGTAGCCAGAAAATAAAGGGGGACAAACGGAGATAAGCCAAATGAATAAAGATGATGATGATGATGATGATGATGATGATACAAAAGAAGGAAGAGAATATGTTGGAAGTGGGAAGAAGTAGTGCCCTGAAGACCAGTCATGTTATGGTCTTTGAAAAGTTATCGAAAAGTTTTCTGCATGTTTCTCGAATTGGAAATCGATGCATCCGATTACTACTTTATATTACTTTCTCTGTTCCAACGAGATTGAGCCCGACGCCCTCTGTCCTGTACAACAACTTCAATCATCACCCCCTGCCCCGTCAACCAGCACCCATTCTACCATCCTAATTCTTGTTGTTCATTCCAGAACGCTGGAAACAAAGACAGCGTTTCGCACATCTGCTCACGATACCCCCACCCCAGCACTATTGTTTAACACGCCGGTATTGGCTGGCTTAACAACTCACCGATCTCTCTTTCTCTCTCCCCTGTCATTCGTCTGTCTGACCCCCAGGCTGTATTTCTGTCTCCACGTGCGTCAATAGTTGCTTATTTATCTGACCTAGAGAAAGATTCTGGACATTCGATGTATTGAAAGAACCATTTCGTTATTCACTGGATGTGTAGGATAGTGTACCGTTGAAAATGGAAAATATCTGATACATTCCGATAAATAATTCAGTATTTGGTCATAGAGCCTTTACAACCAATGACAGTTTCGAATCGCGCAGAATTTGAGGTAACGAAGCTTCCACATGTTTCAGTCTATATTTCAGCCAATTCTTCTCGACATCTTTCAAATCAGTCAGGTTTCTTTGACTCGTATTCGTGCACAGATATTTATTTCACACCATCAATGAGACTGACTGGTTTTCTCCATAACTCTGATGCTGCCAGAGCTGTAAGCTTAAGATTCTTATCCTCTTTATAGGTCCAGCCTCTTTGTAACTACAATGAATTTGGCAGTCGATTGCAGGTGCTCTGCCAACATATCTTCCCTTCAATCAGATTGGAGCACATCTGCTCTTTGTGGGGTAAAAACAGCCCTGCACTATTACCTTACCTCCAAAATCTCAGTATTTTGTTTGCAGGGACCGTTTACCTCAATACATCCATATTCCTTCTAAATATATCTATTTTGGTATTCTTTGATTATATCAAAGACATAGAACTCCAAAAAATTTTTTCAAAGTGATATATCTGATGATCCCGAACATAAATTCATGCAATTGAATCATCTTTCATTCTGAGGTAATGTGTTCTAACACATTACTGTACATGCTTCGTCCAGAACATTCAAAATATTTTAGCATCTTGATCTTGCAATCGCCTTCCAAACGATATTTCTAGCGTTACGAAACGAAATTTTGGAGGGACGTCTATTTCGACTCTTTGTCGAATGATAAGACTTGAAACGGCTCATTGTTTCTCCGGCACTGGTGATTGGAACAATTATATGAGACGAGATGTTCCACTAAACCATCTAATTATACTGGGGTGAGCTAATCGATTCTGTACAGTCTTGTGACAACTCTCTTTTCCTTTGGGCATTGGGATACTTCAAGTGTCCTGATCTGGCAATTAATGACCAAGCCACATGCAATCGAACTCTGCCAATAACGGCTGTGAATGTTCCAGGATAATTACAAGAACCAGAATATTATGAGTCCCTTGCAGTGCACCCTCTAGTACTAACTTATCTAGTGATAGGCATTACCTTTTTCATCCTCTCTGTAATTATCATACCTGGCTGTTGGATTCGATAGTTCGATCCGTGTGAACTGGGAAATCCCATGTCACATTTTGTGTCTCAGTTCTCGGTGGTGTTCCTACTAATATGCTGTATTTGGTGCCCCATAGAGCTCACACACTATCTAGTGGATGCACTGGCCCACTCAATCGTGTGTATTCATTTAGGGCAAGAACAGAACTATGATATCGTCGATGGTCTCAGCTGTGTTACCACGTAACCAGCATAAGGGGTTAGCACCTTCATTGATAACGTGTGCCGAATAGTTCCCGATAGGAAGGCCCCTGGGCGTCAACAGTAAGGTTGCAACCCTATTATCATTATTCCTTTCAATGTGTAGTAATACTCAGTGCATCTGAGAAACTTAGGGTAGGCAACGATGTTATGACATAGTTGGCTATAGTAATTCATATATACAAAAAAATTGGTCAACACAGACTAATACAGAAGGATACACAGGAGAATGTGCATAATTGTACAACGGAAAATATCTACATGGGCAGAACTTTGCAAAGGATATGTTTATCTCATAGATGCTTGGATTTCCTGATATTCCTCCACACATTCTTCTTCTTCTTCTTCTTCTTCTTCTTCTTCTTCTTCTTCTTCTTCTTCTTATTATTATTATTATTATTATTATTATTAGTAGTAGTAGTAGTAGTAGTAGTAGTAGTAGTAGTAGGATTATCATCATTATTATTATAATTATTATTATTATTATTATTATTTTTAATAATACTATTATTATTATTATTATTTCAAACCTGGTGGTCAACGCAGAAAACTGAGTGACAACAAGTCTCTTCACGTCTCCAGCCAACCTCTTTACATGGATTAAGGTTTCACACCAGTTTCCTGGTGGTTATCGTTGGAGGTTGTGTGACAGTAAGTCTGTCCAGGTCTCTAGCCGTCCTCAACCATCCCAGCAGCATTATGATTTGTGCAGTTTCCGTCTGTTTCTTGGCTGTTCGGCCGTTGCTATTAGGTTGGTCCCGATGGTCTCATATTTCCGTTTCTCCTCAGTATTTACAGAGTCCCTCATAATGCTCTGTTCCGTATAATTTCGATCATTTCTCCCTATGCCAAGTTCCTCCATTCTTGTTATTTGGTGTCTGGCGTGGTTCCAAGTGCACTTACCATAACTTGCACTACCCTGACTTTCATGTTTCGTACCTTCTTCAATTCCCTTGCCAGGTCCTGGTATTTCCCTAGTTTTCTGCTCTATTTAGTATTTACTCTGTGATCTGTAGGCACAGCCACATCTTTTGTTCGGTAGGTTCTCCTTCCCTTGACCATGATCACAAGGTCCGGTCTCTTTGCTTGGATGGGGTGGTAAGTTTTGATATCAAAGTCCCAGAGTGATTTATAGTTTCAATTTTTCATGGTTGTCTCCCGTTTGTACTAATACCACTTGTTTGCATGGATGAATCCTATTCGTTTTTTTCAGTCCCTAGAGTACCACTTGTGCTACCCTATCGTGTCTGTTTTTATATTCTCCTTGGGCTACTTAGTTGTATTCACTGCTTATATGGTTCATCGTTATCTGTTCCAAATTCTATTGTATTAAAGCTCTATAAGGACGTTGAAGTAAACTTCTTCCTATGTTTTGTATACCTTTAGCACCTGGTGTATACACATCAAATGCTCATGCTCTTATCATTATGTATTACACTTCAATTCCGGATCTTAATAGCAGACATAGTTTAAGTTTAATCTAGATCCAGACCAAAATCTTACAAATATTTCATTTCCTCTCAGCGTTTGGCGTTTATTCAATTTAAAATTATCTTCTTTGATGTGAAATATTCGTTTGTTCATGTTTGTCCCCAGAGAAACAGCTTCAAACAAAAGTTCCGAAATTAAACAACCGGTGATTGGAAATTTTCAACAAAAGACAATTAAGAAAAAAGTAACAATAAACTAAATTTTATGGACTTCTCTAAGAAATATGAAAGCTATTATGATTCTTGTTCATACGCTTATTATATTATTACGATGCCAATGTTACATCATTGTTTTTGTTAGTCGATAAATAATTAACTTAAATCTTGTTTTGGGAAAACGCTTTTATTATTGATGTACAAAATATCCCCCACCAAAAAAATATATATGTATGTACAAGGAAACAGTTTTTGTTTTTTTCTGAAACCCTTTGAGACGAGATAATTTTTTTGGAATACACAAATTTTTGGCTTTCGGAACGGAATCGATTTATAAATCGATGTTGTTCGTTGCTTCGTTTTTCTGCTTCTCATGTTCACGCTGAAGTATTTTTAAAAACTTTCTTTCGATGAATAATTAAATCATGTTTCTGGAAAATGCTTTAATCTTGAAGTACTAAGCACATCAGAGAACTCTGTCAAACTCAAGTTAAAGTCAGAGGCTGGAGTTGATTTTATTTTCCCACCGTAACACAAAAGGACCTCTAATAACAGTTCATACCTAACCGAGGTGGGTAAAACTCTCAATTATTTATTTTTTCCGTCACTTTGTTAGATTGTACCTATATAAAAGATTACTATTCTCCTAACAAGATCTGAAATCAGTATCCGGTGATCGGAAGCGACTCTCTGACCAACTCAGACGAACTAAGACGTCTTTCATATCTACTAAATCTGTTTACCATGCAAAAGTTACGGGAATCGTTTCAAGTCGAGATAGAATTTGGAGAGATGTTTGAACTTAGAGCAGCCTGAATTATAGTATAGTGTATAGATCGTTTTTTTAGTTTATTCCCTCTTATCTTTTTTTTATGTATATAGCATTCTGTTGGCAGCAATCCATTTTCAACAAATATACATTCTGTTATTCTACATTCAGTGAGCCTAAATTCATCGTTTAACCTTCTCTCGACTTCCACTTTTTGAGAGTATACTTTACTCGAACCAATATATATTGCTTAACAGAATACAAATTCAGCGACTTCAATTTTTGGCGAATCGGATTTACAAGCCCAGCTCTGTACATTTACAAAAGCAAAATTATATTTATAACATTATGATACAACACCCAGTAACAACATATGCATGCAGTATATCCATTTTTTAAATTCTTGATATGACCCCAGAAATATTTCGATGTCTATCAAAGCATAAGAAAAAACAATAATTAAAAAAAAATTGATATTCATCCATGGATTTGCATACCAGTGGGAAGGAACTAGGCAAATAATCCCTCTATGTTGAAAAACTTTCGGTATAGCAAGCGTAACCGTGAACAAAAAAATCTTACCAGTCCTAAAAAGATGGGTATTCAACTAATGCCACCTCTCGATAGTCACCTACGGATCTTAACCATTGATTCAAAAGATTGACCCTCAAACTAAGAACCATATTACAGACCAAAAAAGTAATCATGCTCAACAGCACAGTGTATTGGAAACAAAACAAAACAAGTCAGGGATATGATATAATCCATAAGAAAACCCAAATGGCAATGAGCAGGCCTTGTTGCATGAACATTAGGAAACTGTCGGGAATCAATGTTTACAACGTGGATCCTGAGACGCCATACGCAAAACTGTGTAGAACCAAACGTGTTTAGAATGTATTGAGTCCATGACGTCCATGATCAAAAGGCGTGGCGTATCTTAGAGATGGTGTATGTCCAACGAGGAACCTCACAAGGCTGCTGCTGCTGCTGCTGCTGCTGCTGCTACTGATGATGATGATGAAGATTATATACTTATTAAAAAAAAACAGTTAATGAGATTATTCTCAGCTCTATCTCAATTGCTGAAAGTCAGCTCTGTTAGGTTTGATCCAGCGTACGCAGGAATAACATTCAGGCGTGCAATCAAACGTAAAGCTCACGGAACAACACGGCCATGATTGTAATAATGGAAACTTCTCAGATGCATTTCATATCTCGAGATGATCATTCATTATTCTAATGTTTGATTGCGGTATTGATCTCAATTTTTGCTTCTTTTATTGTTAACACATACTTTCACCCGATCTATTTTACAGCCATCCGAAAAAGGCGTAGAGAATTAAGATTTACAAATGAATCATCAACAACCCAAGATTTGTGGGCAGTATCGTATTCATTTTTGTTGCCTTATGGATGCACACTGACCATTATATTTCAGCCAACCCATTCTATAGCCTGCCAAAGATTCATAGTGATACCTTCTGTAAGTTCCCTTTTTATGCAGACTTGGTACCATTCTTTTTATTGCTTTTGATGTTACCACAACTTTTTGTCAGATTCATTCTCTAGCTCTCTGCGTGTATATAAAAAATACTTATAATTTTGAGGTTCTGTCTGTCAGTCAGTAGGTCTGCTCCAATATTGTTTTTTCGCTGCTTTGAGTCAGATTTAGTGGAAACTTGGTGTCCCTTTTTACCTAGAAAATATCCCATTCATGGTCAGTTGACAATTATGGATAGCGTTCAAACTTTGTTTGAAAATCTATTCGAATTCGATTTTTCCTAAGCTGTTTCAAGTCAGATTTACTTGAAAATTGGTAGAAAAAATGTCCCTCGATGAGATGATTCCTACTTATGAAACTTTCCATTTACTTGAATATCGATAGAAACGTATTTTGTGATAATGTGTCTCTCACCTGAAAACATACTCTACGCAGGGTCACGTGATATGCAAGAATGGCGTTTAAACTCCATGGTTGACGTCTTGTTGAAGTATCAGTCTTCATTTTGTAACCACCTACATGCCAACAATCTATTCTATCAATTCTGCAAGTTTATAGTGATACATTGTATATAGTCCCTTCAATCAACTGAGACTTGTTTCAAGTACTGATTTAATTCTTTTTATTATCTTTAGTGTGACCAAGACATTTCAGCCGACCCATCCTACAGCTTTCAGATAGTTCATATTGATACTTTCTGTAAGTTCCCTAAAAATGCAAAAACTTGGTCTCATTCTTTTTATTGCTTCTAGTGTACCACAACCTTTAGTTGGATTCATTCTCCAGCCTTCTGCATGTATATAAAAAGTCTCGTTTTCTTGTCTCGTTCTTTTGAATTATTTTTCTTGTTAGCACATCAATTCGGTCAAAAATTCTATGATTTCCCTTAAGTGAATGGAAACTGACTTTTCTAATTTTTAGAGTTCTTATTATTGTACGATTTGTTTTCAGCACCGATCTCATTTCTATGCTTCTGTTGTTATTACAATGTTCCAGGTGATCTATTGAATGGCTTCTCTCAGGTATACAAATATATTGTCAATATTTTTTAGATAAATAAAGATTTATCGATTATTGGACCATTTTTTTGTTGATCTCCTTTTTAGCATAATGTTGAGTATAATCCATAGCTTTTCTCAGGTACATAGTTCGTAGTTTGTTTTATTTATTTAATTCACTAAAACTGAACATTTGATTCCACAATGGCAAAATGTGACACTTTTTTGTTACCGAATTCATATTTTATAATATGTTTTTTTTTTATGGATCCATACAACAATTGTTAGATTGTATTCTATGGTGGTTCTCTATAAATAAATAAATTCCCTCGACCATTGCAGTAGATGTCAGGGTATAACTTTGAATCGACCCCTTCAGTGTTTGAATTATTCTATCTCACAGACTGGTCCCAGATCACCTGAACTTAAATGTTCGAAATCTCTACCCTTGGGACATCATAAACTTATCCCAGCGTCCTTTCAACCTTTTAAAACAACCTTCTCCCGGGATCGCCATTAATGACTTCATTGCAACATCTGTAATTTCGCCCACCACAATAAATCTATGTTGAGAAAGTCAGAACTCGTAAGAAAACAAATACAAACAGTTGGATGGGTTGGGGCTGATAGACCCCGTTAATGGTTTCACCTGAAAGCATCCCTGTGTGACACGTGGAGAATTTGCAAGTTTGTTCACTTTGAATGCAAAGATCACACGGTATACTAGCTCATTCAATCGCGTTTCGATTCTGACTGAGTAACCCCAGGGGATGTTTAGCCAAGTATGCGCAGTTATTAGCCAGACACTTCCAGAGCTCGTATTTTCCCTCGGTTTGCGCAGAATCGGGGATAGATTAAATTGCATGTGTTGTGACCATCAACATTGTGAAACATCGCAAATGGTGGTAAATATATTGATCGTTCCGACCTGTTCTACTTAACCTAAAAGTATTGTGTGACACACGAGTCATTATAAATTTTATGTGCCTGCATGTACACCTGGGGGAAGTTGTATAATGAATCCGTGACCCAACATTTCCGTGCGAGACAATTAAACGCACGAGAGTTCTACAGGGGAGATAATTCAGTAGTGTGGAGGGTGGGTAGAAAGAAACTCACTTCTGTAATTTGTTAATAGCTTATTTATAACAAATATATAACTAGTCAAGATAGCTTTGCTTGAAACCATAAAATGGTCAAATTAGCCACCTTGGTTAAAATTCAACATAGGCACTATTGTCTGAAATAGTTTTAGTATGAAGTTGATGGACATTTGTAGGAAGCTCAGCGGTATTTTAGCTATAACACGTCGAATGGGCTCATCAAGTTGATTCAGGGTTTGTAGTTTGGTGCAGTACCTCTTCCCTTGGCCTTCAATGCAAAAAGAAATCACCCTGTATATATTTGGCAACGCTGATATGATATTAAACGTATTTTGCAACTCTGGGCTTTCTTCAGTAGATATTGTCGGCAAGATTCGATTGTAGACGATTGTTAAATTGAAAAGACCCAGGGTGACACAAAACCACACGCATAGGTCGAACTGCAAGGATCAAATTTGTTATAATCCTAATGGGTTGCAATACATCGTTCTACAACCAGGCGACCAACTTGACAGAGCTTAGTCCGAAACAAAGTGAGAGGCATTGATCCCAAGAGAGAATAGAAGTTGCTACAACAGTAAATTTCTGCGACACTAATATGCTAACCAATCTTCTAGACTGAAGTAAATGAGTTGACGAAGCTTAGTCCTGGATAAGACCACTGGCAAGGGTCCCAAAGGGTGGATCAGATTCTCTTCGGTCGTATATGTTAATTACAAACCATTGTTTAACGACAATATGCACAAGTTTAGAACAAGACCCTTATTGCGGGTTACGTTGTGAAGATTATACTCACTATGGTATTTTGCATAGTGAAATGTAAGATGATAAGCGACATAAATAGTAAATATCTTACCAAAACCATTTAAAACATTATCATCTTAGTAATGAGAATAAGATTTTAGACCTTTCCATTAAGCACAGACCTTGAGTAAAAGTAGTTGTAATAGTGTATGAAAATGGGGTTAGTGCCAGTTACTGATAGCGTTGAGTGAAAGACGGGTGAATTTGTGACCGTGTGTTCGCCTGTGTGAATTGAACTCGTAATTCTCTGGGAGACTGATTTGCAAACCGTAGTTTTACAGAGACGCTTATCCGATGGCAAGCATAAAGTGAAACAAAACCCCAAGCATAGGTCCCCAATTGAGGATAGAACTTGCTTCAACCGTAATTTTCTGCGACTTTAAATTGTTAGCCAGTGTTCTACAGCGAGTTAAGTAAGTTGATTAAGTGTGTCGAGGACAGGTATCTGTGTAGGGATCGAACTCACTACAGTTGTAATGGTGTATTTAACTTAATTGCCTCCCGTTGTTCTAGGTTGGAACGCATATTCACTGAAAGCCTAATCTGACATAGAGCTACTTACTTCGGTCACTGTGCGAACTCATTAAAGTGATAATTATTAACCAATGTTCTCTGGCAAAGTGCATATATCTCTGAGAATACCACATGGGTTGAGTTAATGATTATTTAACTAATTATTGTCGTGAAGATTGTACAGGATCAGGGTAAATATTTTAGGGAATTGTTCTGCAAACCATCGCTTTACAGATGTAACAAAAAGTAAAGAGAAATAAACTTTATTTAAAGCATTCACACAAGAGGATTAGAATTAGACTTTCTTTTAACCATTTTAGAGCAACAGTTCATCTTGGCACTCATTTGTTCCAGAATCTATAAAATTGCTGTTTAAAGTATTTAGGACCATACTTGGCTTAGAGTTTCAGCAAATCTGTGTTGCTAACTTTTAAGATATCATAAGTTATTCAAAATTGCTCACACCTAAAGCAATTCATGTCAGACGACTGATCTTGACCATGGAAGTCTCTTGATATGATATCTGGAAATTGAGCTAATCTTGATTCGACAAAAAAAAAATGATTGTGCCAAAAAGCTATGGGGTTATCGATTATTACGATTGTCCACTCATTCCTCTCCTTAAGATTAGGCTTGGTTACAAGTGGGTTCCTCTTGGCTATCCGTCCATAATAAACAAGTTGGTAAAGATATTTTTTGCTGTTCTTAGTTTTTTTCTGCCTATTTCGATGCATTTAAATTAGGGTTGTTTTCGACATAAAACTAAGGGTGTCTATTTACTTATTGCCTGTCTCTGTGTAAAGTTTTTCTTCAGTACGGTCGTTGCCTCATCGACCGATATTCTAGTCACTTCTTTCCGTCTCATTATTCTCTTAACACAGCGCGCCACTAAGTCGCCCCCTGTTAAACGATGTACTCGTAATAATATTAGGTTGTTACACACGAATTGAAATTTGTTTCATTATAGGGAATAATGTGATTATAAAACGAAAGGGTTTTACTAATGTAATTGCATTCTTTTCAGATTCAGTAAATATAAATACAGATATAAATATAAATTATTATTTTTACTGTTATTATTATTATCATCATCATCATCATTATTATTATTATTATCATCATTATTATTATTATCATTATTATTATTATTATTATTATTATTATAGGTTTTTGATCCCAAAATGTCAATGGTGGTCGACGACATCTTGCGAAACCAATTTCCCAGTTTTCTAGTTCCACGTTATATTGAAAAGATGAATTTGCAGGGTAGACTGATTCATGCCTGCGAGTTAACTTTGATGCAACTTCTTGAAACGTTTATATTGTTGCATATGATTTTTTTTCTGTTCAATTGTGAGATAAAGGGTGATATGAATAACAAAACACCAAAAGTCTTCAAAATTGTCAGCATTTTTAGCGTCTGTCGTTGGGCTATCCTGTCTACCATAGGCGCCATAGAGCCTATATTTTTATAACTTGTTTAGTTCGTCAAACGATCTTATATTTTGCCGGCCATAATATCGCATATGATCACCTGTAATCGATGTGGTAATTTGTGATGTCCTGCAATCGTCCAACCATCTTGCAACATGGCCATCACATCGCCATTTGAGTTTTCTCATAATATATCTGACTCCTGTCTTTTCTCTAATATACTATGATGTTTTGTAATCTCTTCACGGGATGTTGAGCATGATTCTCTCCTTCGTGCATTGCATGGTTCTCAGCTTGAAAGTCAAAGTTCCGCTTTTCAGCTCCATAGGTGACTATCAGAAAAATGCATTGGTTGTGTACCATTGTATTTTGGATGAAGGATTTAAACAAAATGACATTTTTGAGCAATACTCATATCCTAAAGATACTTTTGTATTAATATCCCATCTTTATGCAACTATTTACGTTTAGCAGTCACAAATACAGCAAAAGGGAAAACTGTGGCTTCCCTATCGTTGAATCTTTTAACACGAGTATGATATTCAATACGTGTGTAGAGATGATTACTTGTAAGAGATTTATGAGATGGTTATTGAAGATGTTGCAAAAGGTTTAGTATGAAATTGTCACAGAGCATTCCATTAGGATCACAGGTGAAACGTAAAAAAACGGGATATGGTTGCTGTCGAATTCCCTAAGTGTGCAAGATGTGTTTGAACCGTTATCCATAGATCATTTGTCACTGTTATCAATAATTCTTCACCATTGGAGGAGTTTATTTTTGGTATTGATATTCCCATGCCTCAAAATTTTGAACCAAGCAGATAAACTTACACCTTAATAGTAGTTTTCATTCCAAATGTTATCAACCTCTTAAGAAATAATCCTACCTTGATTTGTTGTCATATAACTTATTGAATCTATGATAATCACAGTTGAATTAGTAAGTCGTCCACTTTTAGCATTTTCATCGTAAAGGAATTGAACCTTTTATTACAAATATAAAGTTTAATTGTCTGGGTAAGGCAACTTACGGACAAGTTCCAACATGTGAAAGGAGTTTGAATTGCCCACAAGCAAATATTTGAATTCTAAGCTTACTTTTCGTTTTGTGTCTTTTCAGTAGATGCAAAAGATACCTTGGTTGGAATACGTTTTGACTAATTTGAGTTCTTTGATTACTAATCAGCAACTTATGTTAATATCAAATGATTTTCCAGCATATCTTATTCGTCAATTTTAACCAAAATATAACTGGATGTATTAAAACGGATGTTCCTCATATTTCAGACTTTTTTATGACAATCATCCGGCCAAAATACTTTTCTTATTAATATGTAATCTAACCTACAGCTGCTAAGAAATGGTTGATCTTGGATGTAAAAAAACAAACTAACTTTTGAAGTTCACATCTGTAATACAAGGTTCGATAACAAAGAAGCCTTAATGCCACTAAAACTAAAAAAATTGTTAATTTATATAGCATATTATCATGACAATTGTTATAAAAAGATTCTGGTTCAAATAGGTGTTATTTTGACTAATATCTATTACTTTTGCTATTTATCTCATATTTTGCGGTTTAAAAACTGACTTAATACGTAACATTCTGATACTTAAGCTACACATGAAAGAATAATTGCATAAATGATGCTCCTGATGTGCACTTGGTCTCTAGTATCTTCAAAAACACGTAGAGTACGGAAGACTTGATGATGAGCCTTGTAAATGCAGTTGTAATATAGTTGCCACCGGGCCAATTGCAGGTAACTATAAGTGAAATATGGTTGAATCTGTGTCTGTATGTACGCCTGTATCAGACCGTCTCTGTTTAAGTTGTGCCTTCGTCAAATCAATCGTTTTCATCGATCTCTTTATGTAAGTAAAGAAGAATGTAGCTTTTGAATTAAATCGAATTACATCCACTGATTGGTTTCTGTGGAGTAAAAACGACGGATAAGAAAGGAATTTCCTTTGGGATGGGGGTGATTCTGTCCGTCTTGGAAAGCGTCTTACCGATTGGACTTTCGGAGAATTAAGGAAAAAAGCAAAAACTTTCGGATACAAAATTTCAGGCGAGAACGATGAATGCTATGAACAAAGGGATAGGTAAATGGATATGAATGGACTGAAATAGATAAATATAGATACACAACACACACACACACACACACACACATATATATATATATATATATATATACTTGCATACACTTTACTACCGATCCTGTCTCACTCTCTATAGTCCATATTATATATATATATATATATATATATATATATATATATATATATATATATATATATATATTGAGAGAGAGACAGAAACAGGAGAGTGGGAGAGAAAGAAAGAGGTTGACGTATATGAAGATATACATGGAGATAGATGAATTCATAGATACAAAGACTGAAATCGATAGATTTATAGATAAAAGAAGATCAGGATAGATAGATAGATCGATGGATATGAACGGACTTGGATTGGTAGATAGATGCATACATAAAATATACACAGACTGATAGAGAGAGAGTTAAATAATAGACTAAGATAGATAGATAGATAAATAGATATGAACAGACTGATATAAATGTATAGATAAAAGGATAGAGAGATGTTGCCCTTCTCTCACAGTTAACTAGCTTAGAACATAGTTTTTTGAAAAGATATCTGACCATAGTTATATCATGCTATCGTTTATAAACTTTATCAAAGGATTCATCCACCCTTATGAAAGTGCTCAGGTAAAAAAATACAAAGCTATTTTTAAACAACACACACACACACACAGACACACATATACATATATGTATACACACACACATACACACATATATATATATATATATATATATATATATATATATATATATATATATATATATATATATAAAAGAAAAACAAACAGAGTGAATATTGAGAACACTCTGCAAGCAAGAATGAATAAATAAAAAAATCTAATCATGTACCATTTTATACTGATGAAACATCTGGGAGAAAATACCCTTTCCTTTCCTTATATTCTTCAAGAGTTTGTTATGGCAAGGAACAAGCTGGTTGAATTTCTGTCCCTTCATCTCACTATGTCAGTAGATTTGGTGAGAGGACGCGAAAACCCGGTCATCATGGTCGATATTATTAAAAAAAAAACAAAAAAAAAACGCAATCGATCTCAATCAATAATTGAAAAACCATTGCATCAAATCTTAACGCCATGCGGTAATTTTATCGAAGAATAAATATAATCAGAATAAATTCTATATGGCGATTTCAACTGAAAACCATTTAGAAACAGAGTGAAAACATTTCAAAACATCTCGATTTAGGAGAATCCTGTTGTTATCATTGAACTTCTTAGAGTAAGGCTTCCAAAAAGGTAAGAAAGGCACCCCGCCCCCAAAATGGGGGTCTAGGAGAGTAATGATGCCAATTTCCACGTTTGAACACAAAACAATATAGCCAGGAGTGCAGGACGCATAAAAACATACACAAATAAACATACACACATATGAAAGAGGATCGAACACCTTCACCATCTTTGATCACCATAGTCATTCAATTGTTTAGGATTTCACTTCCTATTGCACTTGAAAAGTTATAAATGCATTGTAGCATTTCGAAATCAACCCTTTCTTGATAATTATTATTGTTTCATGTTTTTGCCCAACCTGTATACGTCTACATAATCATTGGTGGCAAGTGAGAATTGCAATGTGAAAGTCCTATAGATAATTGTAAAGCTCATCACTGATGCAACGTTCAGGAGAATTTTCTTGTCTTTCTTCTTTGAAAACTTTTATCGCCTTGTCAGAGCCAGGATTAAGCCAGTAAAAGTTGTGTATGTGTGTCTGCCTGCATCAACTCGCGTTCATTGTCACTTGGCGTTAAGGTTGATAACAGATATTTTACAGGTAGCCTTATTATCTATAAGTTTCTTAAATCATCATCATCATCTTCATCATCAGCAGCAGTCTTTTAAAGTCCGTTGAATCTGTCTAGTTCATATTTCCATTTTGTGTTCTGTCGGCCTCGGTTTTTTATGTGGTCTCTGGGGATCCATGTTGTGAGACGTGATGTCCATCGGTTGTCTTTCATTCTTGCAACATGGCCTGCTAATTGCCATTTGAGTTTTTTTAATAGTTTCTGTGATGTCACAAACTACTGTTTTCTTCCTTATATACTGTGCTATCTTGTGATCTCTCCATGTAAGGTTGAGCATAATTCTTTCATGCACCCGTTGCATACTTCTCAGGTTACGAGTTTGTCTCTTGGATAGTTTCCATGTTTATTATGTATGAACTGCCTCCATCATAGTCATCATCCTTTTGTCGTCCGTCTTCGGACATACAATTTCTTCAAGATTTGCTCGACAACTCTATCATTTGCGTTGTAGATCCAGTACTTTTTGAACTTAAGTAGTTCGTCACACCAACTTATATTGTAAACTGTCTTGGCAACGAACTGGTGTTACTATAACGTTTATATAACTTTTCACACTCTTCTGGTTACGTTACATAAACATTCCTGTTTATTTACCTCAACGTTCCTGTTACATTGCAGACAACGTTCCATTGACATTTCGGGAAGATATCAGGAGAATAGATGAATAATCGAAATTAACGCGTCTGGATTAAAGAAATATTTAAAGAATTTCATACCTTCTATGTATGTGATTACGAGAAGATAGAATATATATTGATGTTTTCCACGAAATATGTTGCATTTTCAGCTGCTTTGCTTTGCAAAATTACTGTAAATGTGGCTTGTTTTAGTTCAAGAAAAATACTCTATTGCAACGTTATACAAACCTAATCACAACGTCTTATATCCTCAAACAAAAATGCAACCAGTCTGCAACGTTTCAAAGGCGTTCCATGTTGGCCTGGTGAGGTCAACTATGAGCATGTATCCTAGGGAGATTCAAAATACACACTCTTGCACACCTTCACATTGTTTCTTTATCTCTCTCTTTATTTACTTTGCAATCTTTATTTATTAGCGTAAATAGATGTATATATATTGACACATTGATTAAGGTACATCGAAATATTTCTCTTTGCGGTAGTTTTATACATAAAACTAAAAATAATCAAAGTGAATATAAATTTTGAAAACACCCAGCATCAAATAAATTGGAAAACAAGACTTGGTTAAAATCAACCGAGGCATATTATGTTAATCGCTGATTCAGCATTTTGAAATGATTAGCACAGTACATCTGGGAAAACACGAGATTCAGGGAAGTCATGGAATCCATTAAAAATCTCAAATGGCAGTGGGCTGGCCATGTTGCACGAATGGCAGACAACCGATGGACATCGCAATTCACGACATGGATCCCCTGAGATCACATGCAGAACCGAGGCCGGCAGAATATCAGATGGAGAGACGTAGCTAGACAAATTCAGAAAGTTCTGGCTCAGCGACGCCCATGATAGAGAAGTGTGGCGAATCCTGGCGAAGGTCTACGTCCATGACGGACATTGAACGATTGATGATGATGATGATGATGATGATGATGATGATGATGATGATGATGATGATGATGATGACGACGAACCTCTCTTTCCAGAAAGGGCCAACCAGAATTTTTAGCATCAACAGTCAGCATCAGTATGTTTTCTTCAGTTTTTAAGTGGTTCTGTTTGTCTGACTATGATTGTGTCGCATGTACAGGCAACATTATGGGAACTAGAGTACTGTGCAATTTTTTTCAACCCCCCCCAAAGTATTAGTGGGGGCAATTTACAATTCTATGTTGAATAATACCCTTGGTTTGTGTCAGTCAGTGTTCACTCGTGTGTTGACTTATAATTTGTACCCTTTTTTAATGATTACTGCGGAACATAATGCTAGAGTAATAACCTATTTATCGATCACCCCTCTTTCTTTTTTTTTCTTTAATTTATCACCTCCTAACGGAGTATGCTGTCAACAGAAGTTGGTCACGCAATGGTTATTTTAGAGTAACTAACCAAACCAGCCTTTTAATTTGAATAAGTTTATCATGAGCCGGTATGGATAGTGTTTGTGTGTTCGCTTGTATCGAACTGTGTCAGTGTGTTCGCCCGTGTTGCTCTGTCTCTGTTTCTGGCTTTTATGAATCAATCAACCCTGTCTCTCTTCCTTGCTCTCCCTTCTCTCTCTCTGTAGGTGGAGAAGATTATATGTTTTGTTAATGTTAATGACATCTGCTGATTGGCTTCAATTGAGTAAGCAAAAGGGATAAGAAGAAATAAGGGATATATAGGGTCTTAAATAAGACTGGAACTCGTGCCTTTTTTTTTTAGGACTCATTTGAATATAATACAGGAACAACAAGAAGAACAACAATAACAACAACAACAACAACAATAGAAATAATGATAATTATAATGATGATAATGATAATAAAAATAGTAATAAAAATAAAAATAGTAATAATAATAATGAATGTATATGTATAATTTATTTTTCCTTTAATTTTTATATAGTACTTTAAAAAAAATCATACGACCCGAAAAGTTTCCCAATCTTAGCTTTTAAAGCTGTAAATCTTCCTGGGATACACACACACACTCACACACACACACACACATATATATATGTATGTATATATATATATATATATATATATATATATATATATATATATATATATATATATGTATATATGTATATATGTATGTATGGATGTATATATATATGGATGTATGTATATATATATGTGCATATATATATGTATATATATATACATATATATATATGTATGTATACATATATATATGTGTATGTATATATATATATGTAATTATGTATATATATATATACATATATATATGTATGTAAGTATATATATATATATAATTATGTATATATATATACATATATATATGTATGTAAGTATATGTATATATATGTATGTATGTATATATATATATATATATATGTATATACATATTTATATATGTACATGTTTATTTAATGTACTTGCATTGGAAATGTGTACATATTTTCCTTACTAATAGTTGATTTCATATACTAAATCACTCGTATAAATTTGGAGCATATTGAGTATAAAATACTATATATATATATATATATATATATATATATATATATATATATATATATATATATATATATAGGTATATGCAAAGAAGTTTAGTTAAGATATCCCAAGGCATCAGATAATTGTTCATTACTGATGCAGCATTAGGAGTGAATTACTCTTCTCTTTTCCCAGAATCTTTATCAGTTACGTCAGGAATTCAGCCCGTAGAAGTTGTGTCTGTGTGTTCGTCTCAGTAAGTTTTAGCTCTTACCGATCGATAACTCTCAAAGATCTATGTAGTTGGGCTGTCATGATTGTTTTAAACAAACTGATGAATTAGACTGTCCCTAGATAGATACTGTGATATAACCAATATCTTTCTGAAGCATGCCATGTTTGGGGTGATCAGATAAAAAATTGGAAAGGGATGATCAACAAATAAGTTATTCTTTTTGTGTTTTGTCGGCAGTGATCACAATAAAAATCAGATTTTTAAAAAAAATTTAAAATAAAAAAACTGCCGTGCTGAAATTAAAGTATCCATTCTGCAAAAAATTACATTGTAAATTGAAACCCTGATTTAAACCAAATGAGAGCGGGTGATAAAACAAAAATCAAAAACAAACCTTATTTGTAAATACAGGGCGTGTCTTAATTTACGTCTAATAGCTCTTTTGGCCTGACCTGTACATTTGATACATTCATAAACAAAGCCATCTGGACCAACTTGGAAACTGAAGAGACTTAGTTTGACTTTTCTGGCGAGGGTTTTGGTTGACTGTTTCTAATAGATAGATAGACAGATAGATAGATAGATAGATAGATGGATAAAGAGAGAGAGAGAGAGAGAGAGAGAAAGAGAGAAAGAGAGAGATTGACAGGTACATGGTTTATTACTGTAAAAGTTTGTGAGATTTTTCATTTAATGTTTTGTATTTTGAATAGAGCAACATTTTAACATAAAGTAACGATCTTTTTTAGGAAACGTTTCACTAAGTATAATTAAAAATGATTAATTCATCAGGGTCGGCACAAATATTTCATGTGCTTCAGCCGAGACCCAAACTAAACATCCCTGGTTGTATTTCAACGATTATTTTTTTCAGTGCGCTCCTGGGTGTTTGTACCCTAAGCGACACCCTGAATTCGCCCAATGGACGCCCCGATCCTGCCAATTAAGCTAAAGATAGAGCCAGGATCAATCAATGACGATATATTCCGTAAAGTACACACGCACACACGCAAATACATACACATACACACTGACATACACGCACACTCTCTTCCTACGTTTGACTGACTTTTTTATTTAATAATATAATCAACAGATAGATAGAGGTATGTATAGGTATTCTAAAAATTTCATATATGAAAGGAACACAAAACTAGCTTAGAAAGTAAAAACATTTTCAACAACCAGTGTTGCCGTTGTAGCGCTTATTGCTTAAATATAGCACGTGCCTTGTTTTGACCGGTGAAAATCGCACTTTGGTCATTTTGGTCAATTTGGACCATATTTCGACCATTTTAGCATCTTTTTCGTTTGTTGGCGATTTTTGGTATTTTTCACTCTCTATTTTCTTAAACAATTTACCCCTTCGGTTGTCAAAGTGGTGCAAAATATTTTTGGGTTGCTAATACTGAGAACAACCTTCATCAAACAGATAGGTATAAAAGACGTGGTTAAAATTTACTTAGGCATTATCAGAGTATTGTAATGTTCATCAACGATGCAGCAAAATTAAAAGAACTAATCCTCTCTTTTCTTTTCCTCAGTTTGTTATGGTTTTGCATAATCTCATCGAGTTTGTGTCGGTGTGTCAGCCTATATCAGTCCGTCTCTGAGTAACTTACAGGTCCGATCGATTGATTACTTCTATCTATCGATCTGTACATAGGTATTATTTGATCGAACTGGAAAGATCAGAAAATAGCTTTGCTTTTTAAAAGAAATAACTCATCAATTCAAGGGGTGATAATCTGAGACTGATATGATATAAAATATTGTTTATCGAGATGAAAAGCCAAAAAATGTTTATTTAGTAGACAAATAGATTGATATATGTGTGTCAATCATCCTTTTTTTAATCATATTTTCGATGTATCCACACAGACATCTCTATGAGATGATTTGTCTGTCCCCTGTTAACTGTCGGCATTTTTTTCAAATTGATAGTAATCCAATTATATGAGATCATTCATTTCTTTATTAAATCAATATTCCTGATAGGAAAAAAAACGTCCACAGCATCCCATTCAGTAATACGTTCTTTATTTGTCATCGAAGAGCAATCATTTAATTTTCATTAAAAGATCTGATCTCATAATTACGTCATCAGTATTCACTAGCATGGAATTATAGATTAGAACTGTTCTTTTGTTTTAGATAAAATTCATATAACTTAGAGTTTCTTTCTTAGCAGCCTCTGTTATCTGCTATTCCTCTCACAGAGATCACTATTTTGCGTGTTTTCCCATTCAGTCGTCCCCGATCGATGTTTCAGCCCCCTCCCCCCCATTACCAACAGTTTACGTTTCAATGTCCCCCATCCCACACCGTGGTTTCCTGATCAGTGGTACATGAGCACATCATTAAAATCCTATTTCTTAATATATATTTATATATGGATATATATATACACACACACACACACACACACACATCTACACACACTCACACACACATATATATATATATATATATATATATATATATGCGTATGTGTGTGTGTGTGTGTGTGTGTTTATGTCTCTGTATGTGCATGTGTATGTGTATAAAAACACCAAGCATCAAATAATTAGAAAAATGACCCCGTTAATATCCGCTCAGGCATATCATCAAATCTCTTGTTGAGGCTAAGGATGAGGGTGTGTCGTTTGTGTCCGTGTGTTCATCTCTATCACTGTTTGTCAGTAAAACTGTTAGGCTCGATAGATCGATGGCTTTTCATCTATCTCCCTATTTACGGGTACGCAGTTATAAACTGTTTGAACATGACGTAACTGTTTCAGGCTCAAACAATTCTGAGTGTTCCCAGACTCCCGAAATGGTGATAATGGTATTGTCCGTCTCTCTCCTAAAGTAGTTGTAGGGGAGGTATATGCACTATTCCAGAATTTGTGTCAGTGTGTTTGCCTGTATTGGCCCATCTGTGTCTAACTTGAAGATTCAATGGGTCGATGACTTATGAACTGTAAACAATATTGGGAAATCAGAAACAATCAATAAAATCAGTCAGCAAAACAGTCATTATAGGTTTCTTCATTTCTACTATTGTTCGGACTATCTTCATCTTGGTTGTTTTTCATACAACGCTTCGGCCATTGTACTCTACGGCCTACATCAGATATCATCTGGTAGGTGTGAGGGAAGTAACGAACCGAACCCTTTATTTATCCGACGGGGGTATATTGACTGCACTCCCCTCTTAGCATTAGTGGTATTATCATTGCCTCACACTGGGATTGAACCTAGAACCATCAGATTACTTGCAGTAATTTTGTCTGAATCTGTAACCACTACGCTGTGTGTCCTGATGAAGGCCGTAGAGTACAACGACCGAAACATTGTATGAAAAACAACCAAGATGAGAATAGTCTGAATAATAATAGAAATGATAATAATACCTCATCTCAAAAATTCAGAGATATATCAGGTTTCTTCAGTTTTCAAATTGGTCCGACTGGCTGGCTATGAATGTATATAAATATCAGGCGTGTAAACTGAACCAATGGAGTTAGAGGGCTGAAAACTTAAACTTTTATCACTTTTTATGTGTAGAAAAAACAATATGATTCATAAAAATTCAAACTTTTCAGTGATCAGTACTAACCCAATAAAAAATATCGTGCAATCGTTTTCTCTTGGCAACATGCCATGCTGGGGATGATCAGTTAAAAAATTGGAAGTGTGGGTCATAAATAAGCAAGTAACATCTTCCACCTTTTGTTGGGCGATGATCATCGTAGTCAAAGAAAGAAAAAAAACAGACACAAACTAAGGGATCAATTTAGCATTAAGTTACAGTGCAAACCAAACCTATACCCCTAAAATATCCCAGGGGAATTTTGAAAAGAAAAAAAAAACGATAAACAACACAATAAGGAGCATATGTTCAAATTTTCAGCTCCTTGGTTTCATTGGTATGTCCTGTAGGCGTATACATACATACAAACATATATATATATATATATATATATATATATATATATATATATATATATATATATATATATATATATATATATATATGCGCATACATGCAAAGTCAATATAGATTTTCCAACACTCAACTCAGAAATTGATGCAAAAAGACTTTGGTAGAATATACCAAGGCATATCGGAGAATTGTAAAGTTCATTCTTGATGCGTCACATTGATCTAATTGCACTTCTCTTTTCTCTTAATTGTCATCAATTTATACTATGTCCCAAAATAATCCCAGTTTTATTTCCAGGCGTTAATGTCTCAGCCAAAAAGTGTCAAATTAAAAAAAAAAAACTGACTACAGTGGTCAAAATACATGAAAAAAAAAAATATTAACCATAGTCAGGAACTTGCCAACCGAAGTCAAAATATTTGAACACGCCCGCGCAACTTAAAAGCTTTGTAGTAGTACCATAACTAGAAACATGCTGAATATTGCAACATTGAATTACGTTGTTGAATTTGTGTCTGCGTGTTTGCCTCCACAGGCCTGTGTCTGTGAGTCCGTTTTTACAGGCCTGTCTCTGTTCATCTTCCTGTAAAGGCCCTTCTCTGTGTCAGTCCTAGTAATGACGGATCAATAAATTTTATCGATCTATTTACGAAGTATTCTTTTGATCTAACTGTGAAGACACGGAACTTTGTGCATGAAGACGTAAAGGTTTTCTTTCTGAATTCCATTGAAGCTTTTTCTCCTTTATTCCAGTTGTGTTTAATTATCTTTCTGTCAAGTAGCACAGGTGTTACAAACAAAAACGGAATCTATACGTTTTCGTGCACGCTTTCTATTTGAGAAGATATGAACAGACTGAGATAGATAGATAAATAGATACATAGATATATTGAGCGATACTTCGGGAGATTAATAGAGGGAAAAGGAAAATGATATATTTACAGATGTTTAAAGAGGTAGATATGAGCAGATAGATAGGTAGATAAATAGATAGGTAGATAGATAGATAGATAGATAGATGGATAGATAGATAGATAGATAGATGGATAGAATAGTTTTCTATTTTTTGCTGAGTTATCATTACTAGAATATTATCCATGTGTCCAGATGAGAAACAAAGCTGTGTTTAACCAATCTGTAAAACATATTGTAGTATCATAGAGGAAACACACTCACACACACACACACACACACACACACACACACACACACACACACACATTATGTATTTTTCAGTCCGTTTCTCTTTACCCTCCCTGTCTATCTACTCATCATCATCAGTGTTTCAACGTCCGTTGTTAGACAAAGACCTTCCCCAAGTTCTGCCACACTTCTCAATCGTAGGGGTCGCAGAGCCAGTATTTTCTAAATTTGTCCAGTACATCTCTCCATCTTGTATTCTGTCGGCCTTGGTTTTCTAATAGACTCTTTAGAGTCTCTAACTCTGTTTTTTTTCCTGATACACTGTGCTGTCTTCTGATCTCTCCATGTGAGGTTGAGCATGATTCTCTCATATGTGCATTGCATACTTCTCAGTTTTTGAATCTGTCTTTTGGTTTGGTTCCATGTTTCAGCTCCATAAGTGCCTATTAGGAGAATGCATTGGTTGTATACTTTTCGTTTTATGATTATTTGGATCGCAAAAACCATCAGTTAATGATGCGACCAACATCCTTACAGCTATATCTTTATCCAATCGTTTTTTTTATCAATCATCCCTAACACAGCATTGTACCAGAAGACGTTGGTCACTTGCTGGTCTCTATTGAGTAACTAATCAAATCTGTCATAATATCTTCTTTTGTAAAGATGACATACTTACATCCTGGCATTCATGCTCGATCAGAAAAATGATATTTAACGAATCAGGGACAGATAGATCGACGGATTGTTGGACTGACAGACCGACCGACCGACCGACCGACCGACTAACAAATCATTAGAATCTATATAAGCGAACAGTTTCAAAACTAGGGTTCGCAGTTCGGTGGTGGTCCAGTAAATAATGTTCGGGGGTCATGATATTGTGAAACTTGTGGTAACAAAACAAAACAATCCATTGCAATGCTATCAAAAACTTAAATTATGAAATACAGACAAGGAGTATGTATTGGAATTCAAATAAATGTAATCAATTCAGAATTAATATGATTTTTCAATGCAAAACGTGCTTAATATTTTAGTTCAATCTAAGAATTAAATGTTTTGAATAAACGTCTGCAAAAATATCTTCTTTATAGAAAAGGTGTTCTTGTTTTCAAAGTTTAGAAAAAAGCATCTTTCTAATAGTCACCTATGGACCTGAGACATTGAACCTAACTGAGAGATTGACCTTCAAACTAAGTGACAAACAATGTTCGTGCAAGACTTCACTTTGAGATATCATAAGACAGCACAGTATGTGAGAGAAAAGTTAGGAGACTGAGATATCATTGAAACTGTTAGAAAAATCAAATAGCAATGGGCTGGGGATGTTGCAAGGATGTCAGACTACCTTTCAACATCACTGTAAAAAGATAGATCCCCAGGTATCATATCCAAAATCGTGGCCCAAAGATTGTAAGTTGTTGGAGAGTGCTAGATTAATTCAGAAAATACTGGCTCTGTGACGCCCATGATGGAAGGGGCTAGTGAATCTTTGGGAAGTTCTACGTCCAGCAAGAGATGCTTAAAGGCTGCTGTGGCTAATGATGATCTAGTCATATCAAATAATTGTGAAGTTAATCAGAATTTGGAGAGAACTACACTTCTTTATTTTCTCTTAATTTAAACCCGTTTGTTATGGCCAGGAATGGTTCAGTAGAATTTGTGTTTGTGTGTCTGACTATAGAGGTCTGTGTCTGTGTGTCAGCTACTATTGGCCTGTGCCCGTGTGTTCGGCTGCATTTTCTGTTTCTGGGTAAGAATCGGCATCTATAGACTAAAAACTTTCATCGATCTCTTTTTGTAGGGAGGCAGTCGTTCCTGTCAGCGATAACAAACATTTATGTCAGCGGTGACACTCTGAGAGATTTAAGTGACACGCAAAGGATTCGTAAAAAGGTTTTTTGAATTGTATCTTATTATCCTAATTTTTATCCTAGAATATTTGGAAATCCTTGTTTCATGAATATAATAGGGAGATAGCCACTTATTCACTCAAAACTGATATATATATATAATAAGATGTATTATTGTGTAAAAGTTATGATCACTACACTTGCTTAAATTTTTATAGTCTTTCGTTCACTCTAATGCCCATTCTTTCTTTTTATCTATTTATCATTCCATATTTCTACACTACATTGTTGAAAAGCTGTGCAGCTACCAAAAACAACCGAGTTCACCTGATGGAGTTTTCATTGTCATATCCAGGTTCAAGTGTCTTCCGTATATTTTCGCTGCCTTGTGTCAATCCCAACCCCACATTCCCCGAGATGGTGAGAGGATCAAAGACCCTGACAGAGAGCCCATGTAAACTGTCTGGCACTCCTTGGCACTCCCTCCTCAATTCTAAAATCATCATATATATATATATATATATATATATATATATATATATATATGTGTGTGTGTGTATATATATATATATATATATGTGTGTATATATATATATAGAGAGAGAGAGAGAAAGAGAGATATAGAGAGAGACAGAGATAGATAGATAGATAGATGGATGATTACATCATTCATCGGCTCATTTTGCCGATCAGCCGTTTTCTTAGTCAAAATGAAATTCACCGTCAAAATTGTTGATCCAAACACCCTGGAATTCCTATATCTGCTCATGACTTCGACATTAACTAAAATCACCTTCCAGGCTGAATCTATCTTCATCTCAATCGCTTGATAAAAGTCTTCGGTTACAAATTCAATTTTACTCGGTTGAAAGAGTTCATTGGTTTACCTATACCGAATTTCGTCGACAGTTCCATAGAAAATTCAAATACATATATTTAAAATTGTAAATTCTAACCAGCTGATTTTCAATTTGTGTCGCCGGTGCAAAACTTTTAATGGCATTTGGAAATCGCATCTTTTTATCGATCTATCCGTCTGCCTATCCAATGAACTACTAATTCACTTTTTTGCCTCGCCCTTTAAAGGCTGATTGCAATAACAACAGTTTTTAAAGAATTGCAATTTCGATACACCGAGCTAAGAAAGTTTCGCTATTACTGGTAGATATCGGATAGAATAGATAGAGAAGTTTCTAGTTTTTTTTAGAATCAATTAAGACATCCTTAAGTAAAGGAGAGACGTGTTTGAAACCTCCCTAGGAATGTCAGAGAATTGTACAGTTCCAACTCTCATTTCTTTCCATTTTAATCAGTTTATCATGGTTTGAAATGACTCTGTTGTGATTTGTGTCAGGGTGTCTGCCTGTTTCAATCCTAGTCAATATAATGCTGATCTCAGTTCATGAATAACTTCCATTGATATTTTGATATAGGTCAGTGGAAGAATCGGAGGTGAAAGAACTTGAATGTCAGGAATGATGAGTCATCGTTTTTCGAAGGGAAACAGTGGCGGGAAGAGTGATCTCTTCAATAGCATTTACGAAGTTATAGTTGAACGGCAATCAAACTATCTTTCATACCAACTATTCTTTTATACGCATTGTGTATCTAATGCATCATGTAAACCGTGTATTTGTACTCAAACATACATTGCTTTGAAAGTAAGAATCGCAGTAGAAGTGTTTAACAGGTTACAAAGAAGTACTGTATTTAATATTGAGTTGACAAATATTCGGTTTAAACAAACAATACGGTGTGGGTGAATAGGATGAATATTGATTTTGTTGTGGGATCAATTTGAATGATATGTGCAGAGTTGTTTCTGTAGATACATTGGCAAGGTGCTGCCCATGACAGACAGGCCCCCTATCAAGATACATGTCCTCACTTGAAGACAGGGCAAAAACCTTCTAATAGTTAAAAATACAGAGAAATATACAGATAGACTGATAGTTCGAAAGGATTGTGTAGGCTGAGATGGATAAATGGAAGATAAATGAGCAGATTCCGATACATTGATACACAGGTAGAGACAGACATACGACAACTGACAGACATATAGGAATATATATATATATATATATATATATATATATATATATATTGATATTGATATTGATATATATATATATATATATGCATATTGATATATATATATATATATATATTGATATATATATATATATATATATATATATATATGAAAAAAGACTGAGAGATTGATAGATAGATAGATAGATAGATAGATAAAAGAAATGACCAGATGTAGATATATAAGCCCAGGTAGATAGATATTTACAGACAGATATATTGATAAGCACAAACTGAAACAGATAGACATGTGCTAACAGACTTACGAAAACTGACAGACATATAGATAGATATGTAAAAAGGCTGATAAATAGATAGATAGATTGATAGATACAAAGAAATGGGCAGATGAAGATACATAAGCCCCTGTAGATAGATATGTACGGACAGATAGATATATAAAGACTGGAATAGATAAACATGAACCGACGGAGCGATAGATAGATAAGCACAGAGATAAATGGATAGACAGACAAGAACAGACAAATATAGTTAGATAGATACGCAGAAGCATATAGAATTGAAGAGAGACGGATGGATATATAGATCGATAGATAAAATGATGAATGGGTTTGAGTGAATAGTTTATGGTAACACCTTGTATCAAGTAAATAGATAACAAGGCCAAGTTCAAATGACCTGAGCGTATTGGATAATTGTTCATTGCTGATTCAGCATTTTTCTCTTTTTATTCCTCTTTTATTCTTCATCGGTTGTGTCCGTGTGTTGGCTTCCACGGGCCTCCATAAGTCTGTGTCCGTGTGTTTGCCTGTATCGTCCTGTGCAACGCATTTGATCAATAACTTTTATCGATCTCTCTATGCATTTGAAGATGAATGTACTTAATGACATCCACTGGTTGGCTTCTCTCAAGTGAGCAATATGGATAAGGAGGAAAAAAAAAATTTTGACTCACTTTTTTTTTTTACTCTGGGGTCTGACTGTTAAGAACATGGTCATACATATTAATCATCCGTAGTATTGGAGAAATAAATGTGTGGCCTCCTGCTTATCGGACTCAGGATTCTGAATTAGCGAAAGTGCTGGAATATAAGCGCAAAGGGGCGTGTGTGTGAGTATATATATATATATATATACATATATATATATATTGAGAGAGAAAGAGAGAGAGGGAGGTTCCGACCCTACTTGCGGTACTGGAAGGGATATCGAATCTATTAACACACTAAAGAGTTGTAATACAACGAAACAGCTGTCTGTGGATGACACAATTATTAATATATATATATATATATATATATATATATATATATATATATATATATATATATATATATATATATTATATATATACATATATATATATATATGTGTGTGTGTGTGTATGGGGGTGTATGTGTGTATTTATCCATTTGTATATGTGTGTGTATACTACTCTATTCAAATTATTTCAAGTGAAAAGTTGTGTAGTCGAAATTTGAAAATTCAACATCTTTCATCGAATTAAAAATGCATAATTTGGTCTCTTTCACTCCAATCTTATATGTATATAAATATACATATATATATATATATATATATATATATATATATATATATATATATATATATATATATATATATATAGGTGAATGTGTCTTTCAGCTTAGATAACGTGAATGGAATAAACAGTCAAAGGAAATGGGGCTGCTGCAGGAATTGAACTTGCAACCGATTGGAAAGCTGCTTCAACGTAGTGTTGCTCATACCATTTAGCTAATGAGCCAGAGGAAATAGGAAGAAATGATGGGGCAGATATTGGCTGTGTGTAAGCTAAGTAAGAATTTGGAGTTGAAACAGTTCTTTGAGCCCTTATAATTCATAATCTTTCCGTCGGATCATATGTTCATTTATCAATAACACACACCCACACACACTCTCTATCTCTCTCACTCTTTCTCTCTCACACACATATATACATATATGACAATATTTCATAATTTATATGATTAACTGTTATTTTATTACCGAAGAGTTTCAAAACAGACAATTTATTCCTTTATAGCTCTGAGATAATTTACTTCACTTTTGAAATAAGGTCGTTGAAGTAATACAGTGCTTCCTTCCGTGTCATCATTTTTTCGTTTGCTATCATATTTCTAGTTACTCGTATCGTTCATATTGTAACTCTGATGTATTATTAGAATGTTTTAGTTACTTTCATTGGAGAGTATAATATGGTTGAATTATAAATTCAACACAAACACACAACACTCACACTCACACGCACACGCAAACATATATATATATACATATATGGAATATAATATCCATTGATTAGCAGAATGTGTACGTGTATCGAACGATTTCTCAGTGTATTTGGGACATTACTCAGTGACCCCTTTCACCGAATATTTCACACTTCCCTTGAAGTCAGTCCAGCCGGTGGAAAATACTTCCTATTGATTTATCTCTTTCTTTGATGCACACATCGCGAGCTTCAAGTGACCCGTATGTCTCCCTAGCATCTCAAGTATACGGTAAATTTGTGCCTGTGTGTTCGTCTGTATCAGCCTGCGTCTGCATAGGTCTCAGCTTCGATTGAGGTACGTAAAACTTTTCATCGCACTCACTATGCAGGTTGGCTGATTATACTCTCTTATCCGAACCATATGTATATATCTTTTGGAAGAAATCTAATCTAATGACATCATTCAAGCAAGAAGAATCAAAAACAGGCGAATAGAAAAACGATTAAAGTATTTTCCGATGCAACCTTTTGGTAGGCGCTTATGGAGCTGAAACGTGAATCCTAACCAAAATATGGACCCTCAAACTAAGAACCAAACAACTTGAACAGGAAAGAACCAAGCTCAACATTACACGGAGATATTACAAGACAGCACAATACATTAGAAGAAAAACAGGATTCAGATACACCATGGAAAGAATGACAAAACCATAATGGCAATGGGCTGGTCATGCTGTGAGAATATTGTGCATCTGCTGGACATCATGACTCACATCGTGGATCCACAGAAATCACATATGCAAAATCGTGACAAGCAAAATATAATATAGGTAGACAAGTTAAGAAAACATTGGCTGCGCGACGCCCATAATAGAGAGGTCAGGGGAATCTTTGGAAAAGACGCTAAATAGGAAGATCATGTTGATGATGATGGTGATTGGTGATCATCACCATCATCATCAGCAACAGCCTTTTAGTGTCGGTTATTAAAAAACATAAACAAGTTGTGAATAGATGAAAAAAAAACTTGGTTAAAACCTACCTAGGCATATCATTGGGTTGTTACATTTATCACTGCTGTAAGCTTTGTAAATAACTCCTCTTCTCTTTTCTTGTAATCTTCATCAATTGGTTATGGCCCAGGAATGAGACGATAGAGTATGTGTCTGTGTGTTCACCAGTAACAACCTGTGTCCGTGTGTTTGCCTATATAAACCTGTGACTGTGTGTCCGCTTTTATCAATCTGTCTGAGTCTTTGTCTGTGTTAAACTGTGTCCGTGTGTTTGTCTGGATCAGCCTTTGTCGGGGTGTTCGCCTGGGTCGTCCAATCGTTTCCTGAGTTTCGGGTTTCCATGATTATAGAATAATTGACGACCGTGTAGATCGAACTGGAAAGATTGGGTAATATATATATATATATATATCTCAGAAAAGATAATTTTATGTTTGAAGCATTAATCGTCTGCAATAAAACATTGTTTGAATTGCTGAAATGTATATAAGAGGGAAAACAGAAGTCAGAGTTATCATAGAATCCATTTGAAAAATCAAATGGTAATGGGCTGGTCATGTTGCAAGAATTTCAAACAACTGCTAGACATCACAACTCCCAATGTGGAATCTAAGAGATCGTATATGATGCTGCAGCTGGCGAAAATAGATGGCATGATAAACTATACAAGTTCAGAAAGTATTGGCTCTGTAAGATCCATTATAGAGTAGTTTCCCATATTCAATTTTTAAAAAAAACTTCTACATCGTTTTATGTTTTTCCTCAGAACTTTATTCAAAAAAGTTCTCGATATCATCCATGATATAATTACTCGTTTCTGTTCATCACTACTCCAAGTAAGTCATTCTCTGTCATCGACAGCCTTTCAGCGTCAGTTGTTGGAAATAGACATTCTCCAAGATTATCCAGACATCTCTATCATGGACCTCACAGAGATAAAGCATTCTGAACGTGTCTGGTGTGTCACGCCGATTTATGCATAAGATTCCTAGAGAAATGGATTTTGATATATCTCTGATTCTTCCTTTTTTCTCTTTTTTAAATCTCACAGGACATCTCACAATATAAAGCAACACGTAGTATACATACGATAATTGCTTGTATTGATATTGTTAATGATATTAGTATTATGATATAATAACTAATATTACTGCTATTATTGCCACAACTAATGTTATCCCTGGAGAGATAAACAGCCAGAAGATATATAATACACGGTAATTATTATTATTGAAGATGGTATCATGAGTTGGTTTGAATGCAGTCTGAGATTGAAACTGAAACAGCGTATTTAGTATTCACATGGGTGAACATTCAATAGAAATGACACAAACATTGTTGTTACACTTACATGCCCTCATCGTTAAATACGTTTTTCGGGTGAAATACGTAATTAAGCCTAAAGATAATGATATGTAGTAAAAAACAATATCAATACACAATATATATATAATACCTTATATAAAATGAAAAACTGTGTGTATGACGTATATTATATAGTAGAAAAAAGAAGTGATGTCTGATTATCACTGCTGGGGTGCCATGTTGGTAAAACTGTTTTGTTTTTGAAATCCTTGAAACGGTTACATGGTAAACAACTGATGATAATAAGAGACAATTTAAACAGTAACATAACAGAGACTATTTGAAACAGGGGAAAAATGGTGAAGAAAATTGCACATATTGTATTGATAGATAGGAATAAGTGACTGAAGTGGAACAAAAAAATGTTTTTCAATACTTTGTTTTCAAAGCTATAAAACTTTTCAGGATATATACATATATATATATATATATATATATATATATATATATATATATATATAGCCGTACAGTCGAATTGAAAACATGCACGTCGACACAAAGCTACGGTCTTTTTTTGCTCAACCCATATGTCTATCAATATATATATATATATATATATACATATATATATATATATATATATATATATATATATATATATATATATATATATGTATGTATATATATATATATATATATATATATATATATATATATATATATATATATATATATATGCATATATATATATGAATATATATATATATATATATATATATTTACTTATATGAATAGATACATTGATGGATTGATATAAGTGCAGCAAGATATTTTTATTTCATTTTCATACATCAAAAGCAAAAAAAGCCAAGTCAGCAAAGATTTTTGGAGAGGCCTTAATAAAAATGAGATAAAAGAAGACTTGTTTGAAATGAACCCCCTCTATCAAATAGATATGTATAAAAGACGTGGTTTAAAATTTACTTTGGCGTATCAGGGAAGCGTGAAGTTCATTACCGACGCAACATTTGGAAAGTATTCCTCCCTTCATTTTCTTTCAATCTTAATCGATTTGTAATAAAAGCTTGACATTTCTAATTGATTTTATTTTATCTTCCACCGTTTTATACATAATATATTTCGCCTTTTTGTGATCTTTCCGTTTGATATTGAGCATGATTCTCTAATGCTCACTTTAGCATGATTCTTGGTTTGATGGTCAAAAGAGTTCGTTGAAATCTACGAAGGCATACAAACACATCTGATTTACGCTTTATGTTCGATGTTATACACTTTTTCCCTCTTTTCACTAATGTAGCAATATTTTTTCTTCTCCAGTTTGTGAGAGGTAATTGTTATACAGTATTTTTTACTCTCGGAGCATCACCTAAAGTTTCTCACTTTTCCAGTTAATTTTAGAAAAAAGAAAGCGGTTACGGAAGTGTTGGAAAGAGTATGTCAGTGTAGAATATATTGAAAAAAATCATGAAAAGATCCAAACACGGATACATAATTGAATTTAAATCGGAATAGAGGATTGAGCGAAATCCAGTTTGATAATAGATAGGATTACATCGTAATAGGCAGATGTTTCTGTATAGAATTAAGTGCATTTGTATGGAGAGAGAAGGGGTACAGAAGGAACGAAAAAGTAGGGGGTTGAGAGGGAGAAAAGATGAGAGGAAGGGTTGGCAGAAGAAAGGGTCGTTTAGAGAGGAGAAAAGAACCTTGGGGACTGATAATCAGAGTGTGTCAATAAAGAATATACTGAAAAACCATGGAAAGATCCAAATACAGATGTATAATTGAATTTAGATTTGAAAAGACGATTGAACGAAATCCAGTTGGATAATAAATGAGTTTACATCGAAATATGCCGAACAGATCAATTCAAAATGTTCTTAAAGAATGATTCAAATCAGAAACGCATTTTTCATTATTTCTTATTATCAGAATCGATCTGGAAGAGTTTGTGTCTGTGTGTCTGGCTGTATTAGACTGTGTTTGTGTGTTCGCCTGTATCGACCTGTCTCTATGTATGTCTTGGCTTGTGTTGACTGATAACTTTTATTGATCTCTGTATATAGGTTGATGTTTGGACTGCTTGAATTGAACTGGAACATCTGTTGAATTTCTGGCATTTTCAAATATTTAATTAAACAGCATCATGTATGTAATCATGATAGAATATATTAACGCAACTGTCGATCATATAAAGATCTTTTTATCGAAAATAGTTATCAAAGGAGCGAAGAATTGTTCAAACTGAAAATAAATTGATCAAAGAGAAACACGAGTGAACAGACACTTACCCGAGCGCAAAGCGACAATTCCTTTTAGGTGTATTCAAAGGATCTCACCTTTTGATTGTCAGCAATCTTTAAAAAATAAGCGTAAACGCTGTTGGATATAGACTAAGAGACAAAATTAGATTATAAATTAGAACTCCCATTTGAATCGTATTGGGGGGATATTTAGAATAAAAAGAATACTTCGAGATATACTGAAATTAAACATCCTGTCTGAGTTCAGTGAGGACCCAGGGGTAATCAAATTTTCGTATATCAAATTGCACCATCAGGAGCGCACCTTACGCAACAATCTATGCCTTCTCTTTTTTTGTTGCAAATTCTCTTGTACCAGACGTTTGAAGAAGTGAAAATCAATTTTTGGTCTTGCTATTTGAAAAATAAAATTCACTCCATCAATTATAGCTAATATTTCCCTTCTAATTGAATGCAAATTAATCAGAGTCAAAAATTCATTGGAATACAACGTTTCAGTCATGATTCGAAAGCTTTCACGCGTATTTTACCGTTTGAAATTATTCACAGGGCAATTTGAATAATTCATTTATTCATTCATCTATTTATCCTATCCTCGTGATTCGAAAGTTAATGATTTCCAGAAAATTAGTTTTCATAAGTCGGAAGAATCGAAAGAAAATTACTACATGAAAAACGGCAAAACATTCTAACTTTTAATTGAAAGGAAATGAAACAGAATGAAACTTTAATTGAAATACAAAATATCATTAGAGATTCAAAAGTTTTTTTTTGCATATTCAATATTTCTCTGGTTCAAAATTCCCCGCATGAAATGATTCAAGAAGTTTGTTTGCGTTAATTACTTTGTCCTTGGCAGAATTATTAAATTTCCCGTTCCGTAAATTCATCAAATGATTGCTAAAAGCGTTGAACAAACAAGCAACGAACGGCAAAATATATTAAAAGCAATAACGGACAGTTGTTTTAGGATTTCAAGGCTCCCTGTTCAACAAAAATTTAAAAAAGAAGGGTTTAATATGATGAAAATAGAATTAAATGGCAATTTATTGATTGCTGATGTTACTTTATAGAGTTAAGTGCATGCACAGGGAGAGAGAAGAGGTACAGAAAGAATGAAAGGGAAGAGGGGCTAGGATAGGAAAAGGATAAGACAGAAACGGTCGTAGGAGATAAGGGTCGCTTAGAGAGGAAAAAAGAATCATGGACACTGATAATCAGAGATTGACTGTATATACAATTCCTTCAAAAGTCCAAAAAGATTTTTTAGGATATTACCTTCCCTTCAATTGAAATGACCTTCCTTCTATTTTTGCATAGAATTGGTCTAGGTTGGGACGTTTTTAATAAGATCAAAATACCTCTTGCCTCTAAAAGAATATCGATTAATATAACAATCGAAATGTATTAAACACATAGAATGCCTGATTTTCTTTACGGCTTGGCCTGTTCCACGTGGAAGTAAAGATTTCACCAAACGCTTGAGGTATTTCAGATCACCTCATACGCTTCATGACCCTGCACACAATGCTAGGCAAGATCAATGTTAGTGATCTCAGAAAACTCACAAACATATGTTCTATAACCTTTTCGCCTGAAAGAGAATTAGCTGAAACTACGTGGCGATACCTGACGCAGACTAAAAGGACTTCTAGCAGTCGTAGAAGATGGAGTACGGGGTAAAAAAGGAAAAAGGAGTTCCAAGGAAGATTTCTCTAACGACATAAAATCATGGTCCAATCACTCAATGGCAAGGTGCTGAGTTGATTGGTCTCGTTTTAATTACACATAAAGACAACACAGTATTCATATAGAAGTCAGGAGTCTAGGATAGGATAGTATGTGTTAAAAAAACTAAATGGCAATTGGCTGGACATACTGCAATTATGGTGGATAAATGCTACATATCATGACTCACAGTGTGGATCCCCAGAGATCAGGTGCAAACCGACAGAAAGTGAGATAGTGAGACGAGTTTGATAGATTTAGAAAATACTGGCTCTGCGATGCCAATGATAGATAGGTCTGGTGAATCTTTGGGAAGATCTATGTCCAACGACGGACGCTAACATGATGATGATGATGATGATGATGATGATGATGATGATGATGATGATGATGATGATTTTATTCAAAACTCTTAAGATGTGCATTGAAATAATATTTGGTTAATTATTCATTTTGTAATTTGAAAGTTATGGGTTTCTGGATTTTTTTTCATACGTCAGGAGAATTAATTTTACAAACATTTCATTTTTATTTCTTCGATTAAAAATTCCTCTCAATTTATATAAACTGAAACAGGCTTCAATCTTCATCAAAATGCAGCATTTAATTAGTGATTTTTTTTTTTTTGCATGTTTTGGTATTTTATGGTTTGATATTCGCAAAAGGTAATGATTTGAAAATTCGTTAGTGAATAATTACTACGAGCTCGGTTGAATTATTAATTTTCCGTATCATAAATTTGCAAGGAGCGTAGGAGGAAGAAAATCCAATTGAAAAAGAAAGTTGCCAAAGTTATAAAAGACTATTCTTCAAGGGCTTCAAGATGAAGACTGTTATGAATGATAAAATCTGGAAACCACCATTGTTTGAAATTATTACTTGGTCAATTCGTATAGGGACTCGTGTGTTCCTCGTACATCCTCATTGTGGCTATTCTAAAAGGTTTAAAAGACAATCCTTTCAGGATTTTAAAGTGGCCAACGATATTCATGTCAGATAAAAAAAAATACAAACCACTTGAGTCTGTTGGTAGGTCAATTAGTTATGTCGTCATTTTGTTCCTAGAACTCGCTCATCGTCATCATTCCAAAATATATTTGAAGTAAAGTTCTAGTTGGTATGAACATCATAATCAAAACAGCATTGATGAGGCTGCAAGCTCAAAAATTGGCCATATTGAAATCAAATCGTAATATCAAGCAACGCTGTGATGACGGAGGATACACCGGCCAAAATGTAATTTTCAAAACCTAAAAGATGAAGATACTGGAATAATGCCGATGATAATAGCAAAGCTTTATTTCAGAAGCTGATAACAATAATTAGTTATATTATTCAGCATGTAATGTAACATTTGTAGAGAGAAAATAACAGCCTGTTGAATTAGAAAAATTGAATTCGTCCATGGAAAATGTAATTATCGTTATTAGAAAACACAAATACCTATTTTGAACCGAATTTTTCCATTCTTTGTTCAGAGAGTCTGGTATTATGAACAAAAATAATTCTAATTGCACATAATTGATATCTTGATTTTATTTATTTAATTACACGAAGCAAAATCAACAATTACCGATTCGACGTATATTTCTGAGATTTAAATTTATGTGGCCCTTCGTCACAACCTACTAAGACTGTCTGTCCACAGAGAAACAGGCTTCTTCATGCAGAAGGTTTATGAATTAGAGGCTCACTGAGAGCTAATCTTTTTTACTAATCCATGTTGTTCACTCATAGGTGATAATCGAAGAAACCCCCCCAAATATTTAAACCATATGACAGATCTCAAACATGGAAACTGACCAAAAAATTAATCCTCGAACTGAAAACTATGTTACAAGAACATGGAGGAATCGTGTTCGGCCTAAAATGAAGAGATCATACGACAAGTATATTAGACAAAAGACAGGAGTTCAGGATAGCACAGAAAATGTTGAAGAGCTCAAATGGCAAGGGCCTGGACATGCTGCTAAATGGTAGATAATCACTGGACACCACGATTCACAATGTAGATCCCCAGAGATCGAGGTGCGAGGTGACAGAGTGAAAGATGGCCTACAGAGCAATATAAATTCAGAAAGTATCAGCTCTGTGATGCCCATGATAGAGAAGTCACGTGATTTTTTGGGAAAATCAATGTTCCAAAATGGACACTAACGGATTGATGATGATGATGGTGATGATGATTTTACTATGATATTTTAATGAAAAGTGTTATCCATATACTTTTGTTAACTCAAGCCGAACAAAACCCGTGAATTGTTTCCGGTGAAAATGTTTATTCTTCTATCACAAGAAATTCGCACCTCTTTCTGAATTGGTTCAAATGGATATGTTTACAAATGAAATTTTTTTTTGCTTGTTATGAACCGATTTTGATAATATTTCCCAGCTTTTACGGTTATCACTTTATGTATTCTATCCCTGGTGCGATTTCAAATCATGCTTCTGTAGAGTACAATTTCTGCGGCGACTGTACGGGACAGTTTATGTTTTCACATCAATGCTTACATCTTCCACACCCCGTTGAACGTCTCTGCATCAGTTTCTTCTACAGTAGCTGTCGGTTAAGGATCACGGTTATCCCTTAAACAGAATAAAAGAATTAGTTTCATCGTGACTTTTTTTGCATCATCATCATCATCATCATCATCATCATCATCATCATCATCATCATCAGTCTTTTAAACGTCCGTTAGACCTTTCCCAGGATTCGACACACCTCTCTATCATAGGCATCGCAGAGCCAGTACTTTGTAAATTTGTCCAGCTCGTTCCTCCATTTAATATTCTGCCGGCCTTGGTTATGCATGTGATGTACCTTGGTTATCAGCCTTTCTTACAACATGGCCAGCCCATAGCCACTTGAGTTTTTTAATGGATTATATGATGTTTCTGACTCTTGCCTTTTCCTGGATGTACTGTGATACGCACTGTGACCTTTTATAATTACCTCTAATATAAATGTATTTTGATAACTCAAGCCTAACATAAAATTCAGCCTAATCTAATTGATCTTTCCTGGTGCAAATGATTATTCTATCTTCTAAAAAGAAAAAAAAGGATTGCATTCATTGCAGTCTTATACAATTGCCTCTAATTTGTACCAGTAACATTCGACTAGATTAAGCAAAACTCAATGTTAGGCTCAGGTTATCAAAACACATTTATAATAGAGGCATTTGTAAAAGGACACGATTGAACTAATTTTCTTATTCTTGTTAAGAGGAAGTGTGATTCTTGACGGACCATTACTGAGGAGGAACTGATGCAGAGAGGTTCAACAGGGTGTGGAAGACGTGAGCATTGATGTGGAAACATGAACTGTTTAGTGCAATTGCTGCAGAAGTAATAGTGAACAAAAGAATGATTTTTGAAATCGTACCAGGGATAGAAGACGGGGAAAAGTGGGAAATATTATCAAAATTGCTTAATACACACTAAAAGAAGATATCTCAATTGCATAAAAATCTATTTGAACCGATTCCGGAAAGAGTAAGATGTTCATGTGATGGAAGAATAAACATTCGCACTAGAAATGTTTCACGGTTAATGTTCTGATTAAGTCAACAATAGCACATTACTAAGATTTTTTGTTCGGATATTATTGTAAAATCATCATCATCATCATCATCATCATCATCATCATCATCATCATCATCATCATTCAACTAATGTCTGTTGTTGGACACAGGCTTTTCCCAAGATTCACCAGGCTTCTCTATCATTGGCGCCGTAGAGCCATCACTTTCTTAATCTATCTAGCTCGTCACGTCATTTCAAATTCCGTTGGCCATAGCCTCACATTTTTGAATCTTTTATGAGCGGGAGAATAGGGTAAGCTCCGGGGATGGCCGTTCCAGGTATCACAAATGAGATCTTTTTAGAAAAATGCATTGCTTCAGATTTCTACCCCCAGGTATACAATCAGCCGAACAATAGGTATTTCCTATCACCTGATAAAATAGACAAGACATCATTGTAAATGACACAAAGGAAGGGAATGCATTTATTTCACTTCAATTTGTTTTTTCTCACTCAAAAGAAAATTTCGTTTTACGGGAAACCTTTGTCTGCAATAGGAAACTTTGGCGCCGTGGGAACTGAAGATACATTGAGAAAAATATAAAGAGTTGGTTTATTTAGTTTCATTGGAGTCAGGGCGAGGGGTTTACTTATCAGATTTATTTTCCCTATTCTTCAGATTTTGGGAGACTTGAGAATATCTTATCTAAAATCGACCATCGACGACCTTCCTCGAATCTAAAGCCACTAAAAATATATGTCCCATTTTTCTCTATAAAATGGATTCAGTAAGAAGGATCTTTTGTTGATCCTTTTTCCTTCTCTTTCAATCTCAATTGTGTTGTCTTGTAGGAATGATTTCCTCCTGCCTCGGAATTCCTCAAATCAAATCTAAACACATTCACTTTTTCAGTATTGCTATGCAGAAAAGGTACCGATTCAGAGGCTGTATCCAAACACACACAAATGCACACACAAATGCACACACACACACACACACACACACACAAACACACACACACACACACACACATGCATATATGCATGCTATGAAGGGATGAATATTTGGGCCGAGAGAATGATCATAAAGTGCTTTATATTATATAAAAAACAGTTATTTGAAATGATATTCTATTATTACACGGTGAATGTATCACTTGACATGGACAATATAAAAAGGATAAACAATTGGAGCAAATGGGCTGCTACAAATCATTCAGTCGGATCATACATTCATTTCTCAATAACACACAGACACATAAACAAACACACACACACAGACATATATATATATATATATATATATATAGTTGTTTATATATATTCATATATATAAATGCTCCTCTATTGAGGGTTGAGCACTCTTTAAGTGAGGTAACTCATGCATTGTAACCTTATGCAATGCTCTTTCATTGGAATAGATGAGTTTCTACGTAAATGAATATCTCGCTTAAATTCAGCTTTACTGAACACCCATTTCCGTAGGATATCGGCCTCCTGGTCCGATGTGAGGGTTTCAATTCTGCCTGGTGGTACTGGATGTGATAAAAGTCTATAGCCACACTGAAGAGATGACACGATAATATATATATATATACATATATATATATATATATATATATATATATATATATATATATATATGTGTGTGTGCGTGTGTGTGTATGAGTAAAAGCAATATACGTTGTGTTATGCAAAACATGATCAATTTAAAACAACATATGTAAACCAAATGTAGAACAGGTTTAGGTCGCTATCGTCCACGTACGAAAAGACTAGGGACAGCATTAAAATAATAGATAATACGAATAAGAACTGAAAATATCCAAACAGCGACAGTGCTCAGGTCTGCAATGCTTTAAAAGTATCATTCCAGTTATATATATATTACATTATTTTATAACTATTACTACAGATTTTCCAACAACTATCTTTAGATCCTGATTAAACTGATTTAAATTATTGTTTTAAAGCAAAGGAAACATTCAATGATAGAATTAAGAGAGTAGATTTTATGTTTGATTAATCAGGGTATTTCAAAAATTGGTTTTTGAAAGATGAATTTATGCAAATCTACTTATTGATAGCTACAAGGCTTTGCTTAATTATAAGCTTCGTAAAAAAGGAATTAAATAACCTATCAAATTTCATTTCCTATGAAGCCAGTAAAAATCTTATTTCCGTAATTTTCGATTTCCTTTGCCATAAATATTCTCACCAAATAGCGAGAGAAAAAACAATTATTATTTCCCATCCAGAATATCAATTGCATTATCGATAGCATTGACTTATGTGAATTCAAACAATTTCCAGCCAACTGATTAGAATTTAAGCCCGGGTTCAAGAAAAATGCAAGGGTCAGTGATATTCGTGTGAAATTTGGGCAAGCTGGCGAAATAGTTATTGATCCTCCGGTTATTTTTCTTAGTTTCAACTTGAATTTTTTGACTGTGACAACTAGAAAAGAAAGTAATAAATGATTAAGTTTTCCGGTATACCAGTGATTTTTAGAGTCCCCGGTCATATTCCTCGCCTTGAGATCCAAGATCGCCTCAGTATCTCCCCGATTTTTAATTTTCATCTAGTAATTTTGTCCACCGTTATACTTTCAGATGTGCATTCCTTCTTTGATAGAAATTCTCCCCCATATTCCTCCCCAATTCTTCTCCTGGCAAAAATCCAGAACCTCAGAAAATTCCAGAACTTTGAGCCAAATGCTTCTGATTCAATATTCCTTATGGTACACTTATGCCTGTGAGGTGACTCTTACCTGAAATAATTACCCAACTATTTTAGCCTTATATTGGACAATGCTCGCCTCAGTATATATTTATATATATATATATATATATGTGTGTGTGTGTGTGTGTGCATTTATTTATATATATATATATATATATATATATGTGTGTGTATATATATATATATATATATATATATATGCGTGTGTGTGTGTATATGTGTATCTATGTATGTATGTATACGTAGGTTATCGAGTAAGATTTGATCTGACTAGTAATTATATCACGTTGAGGTATCATTTACTGGACATGTATTCCAGGTATTTATCAGTATCCAACCATTTATCATTAACAAAAAAGCTTACCCAGATAGAAAAGACCCTAATCCAGGATATGGCGATGTTTTGCCAAAAGAACAATGTTCGAAACGTGAAAAATAACAAGCTCGGTCGTTGTGAATGCTATGATCACATAGCATAGCATAAACTCATTACAATCTCGCAGCTGATTGAAAAACCTATTACAAAGTTCTCGTACACGCATGCTCAAGATCCATATGGTTGGTTGCAAAATTACCTCAACTGTCAAGATGGTCTCCAAGATTTTTGGTTTTAAGGAAACTATTCTAAAACCGAAAGCTAGATTGTCATTGTCATAGGTAGGCTAATCTATCTGTTTATAATAAACAGCTGAATAATTTTCGGATAGAATTCGTAATATCTAAACAGAAATATTTGAGAGGCATCAACCTTAATGGTTGATTAAAATGAAATTAAGATTAAAATTTTCCTTTTTAATCTAACAAAAGCTAGGATATTTCAATGTATGAATTCTGTTCCGTATTTGGTTTGTTTTTAATTATAATAAAATCATATCAATATTTCTTCCATTGCAAAAGTTTTATTTTTTCAAATTTTGCAAGAAAGGATAATGATTTGCGTCAAAATCTGTGAAATTTATTGGATTTTTATAAATGTATTGAAAAGCGAATTCTAGCGAACAGCTTTAAATTCTTGAAGCCCCCTCATAAAATCACGAAACTCCAACCTCAATATATTAAACTCGGTCCGAATCCAACAGCATCTCCTTCAGAGAATATAAAACTATCTAAGTAGATGAAAAGGACAAATTAATTAATATTTTAAGATCTATTAGAAAATCTCCATATTGCTCCATCAGAGAATAATCTATTTGGTCCATAATTCAAATAATCAGAAATAATGCGTGTATTAGAAAATAAACGTTGAAGAAAATTAAAAGAAAATTCTAATTAAATCAGAAGAGCATAAATATTTAGTTTTATTAATTTCAGAGAAATTTCCCCTCGAGGTTTGTTTTGATTCCATTCAAATTTTCCAATAATGTAAAAACACATGGGGAATATTTTCTACTTTTCGATTCATTCTTAATCAGATGAGTTGATATGAACCATAAAAAATGCTCTTTCATTCTATCTCTTTTCCGCTGAAAGTATATTTATTTGACTCCAATATCTAATGTGATTGGCGATCACCGTGGCCCATTGGTAGGGTGCTCCTCTACAGCACTGAGAACCGCAATGCAAACCACTGTTGTCGTATCAAAGACTTCAGAAAAGGTACTCAATGTCTGTCCACTGGTTATTCAAAATATGGGAGTGGATTACGGAAGGTCTCGTAAAGGCTAAGGGGTTACGGCCTAATCAGGTTAGATGTACCTGTTTGCATAAAGTCCCCAAATAAAGTAACATAGATGACAGACCGTTATGGAATACCTGGTGCTGTAAGTAAAAGGAAACTTTAACCCACATAACGAGCAAGATATGGGTCATACTGATAATTGTCCTTGTGTACGTAAACGCTCAACCCCCTCGATAAGTGAATAAACTGTGAATGAAACGTACATAATTGATACGTAATTTTGCGGCCTACGAGGGGCATCTGGTTTGGAATGATAATGTAGTAAGTTCAACTCTCACCGAGAGCTTCATTATCGAAGTCCTGTGGCAAAGTGGGGATTAAACATAGTCTGGTTAGAGTCACAAGTATTGAGCACTGAATGGATTATTGTTTGCAAGAAGTCCCCCATTCTGAACATTAATACGAGTTGATATATCACGTTTTCTGTAACTTAGTTATGGTGCCTCATATATGATATACTCAAAATGTCATTTGTATGAAATCCACATAAAAAGCGATGTGTGTACATGATCACACACATGGAATGACGATTGAGAAAAATAGGGCCTCTGCAGGAATGGAGCTACTGACCATTAAGAATGCTTCAACGCAGCGTTGCTCTTACAATTGAGCTAAATAGCTGCCGATATTTCAAAATCCCGAACGACTGTTTTCACTCCAATTTCCCATCTGGTTTATTTTTTATTTATATCTGCTGTATTTGTTACTTTCAATGGAACAGATTTATTATAAAAAATGGTTATATGATCTGACAGAATGGTTACAAATTGCGTTATGCTATGAAGACACTCCTTTTAAAATGATCTCCGGTCATTAAATGGTTTTTGTATCACTTTTCTTGGGCAAAATAAATAAAATAAATATTCCAAAAGATGTGTCTGCTGCAGGAATCGAACCAGTGTTCGATAGGCTTTAATGTGGCGTAGCTCAAACCATTGAGCTAGACAGCAACCAATAAAGCAGAGACCCAAATAACTTATCTCACTCCTAATTCTCATCTCGTTTATTCTCGGTCCATACTTACAGTATTTGTTTCCTTCAATGGGACAGTTATGTAGCGAGAAAAAGATTATTGATCCTATACAAAGATCATTAATTGTGTTATGTTACAGAAAAACTCTTATTTGAAATTATCTTTCGTTATCACACGGCCGATAAATCGTTTGCCTCAACCAACGTAAAAACAATAAACAATTAAAGAACAGTACTGTGTTGAAGCGACTACCTTATTGGTCGCAGGTTCGATGCCTTCAGCAGACCATTTTTCAAAATTGTCTATTCTATCTAAACTGTCTTGGTCGAGTGACGTATTAACCAAATAAAAACAAAAAATTTCAAAATGATAAAACGCAATTCATAACTATTCTTCCAGATCATATTTCCCGCTACACACACTTATATATGCACACACAGACACTATCTATCTATCTATCTACCTATCTATATATATATATATATATATATATATATATATATATATTGTGTAAAACTGTCCAATGAGAGCACAGATATTATAGTGTGATTGAAATCAGAAATACTGGAGAGTTCCAGGTAGAATACTGAAATACGCACTTCGATTCTACGCTGAGTGCACAGATTCTCTAATCATGGGCAGGAACACCGATCCAATCATAGATAATCTACGTACTGTATCAAAACACACACACACACACACATATATATATATATATATAAATATATATATGTATATATATATATATATATATATATATACATATATATATATATATACATATATATATATATATATATATATATATATATATATATATATATATATATATATATATATATATATATATATGAGAGAGCTAAAAAAGGGTAGGATTGAAAATAAAGTGTATTTTTCTCTTCTATCAAGTAACGATTTTCTTCTTTATAAAAGATTAATAATGTTGTCATATTCATTATTTATCTATTTCAATATAAAAAAACTGAATGATAAAACATAAAATGTCAATATTGTGATGCAGGGAATTCGTGAGTTTTCCCTGGATTGATCAGACACGCAATTTTTACCTCTTCATCGAGTGAAGCTTTAAAAAATGGGGGTCTGAACACGACAACCCCTAGGGAAAAGTCTGTTGGGTTTTTTTCCTGTTGTTGAATTATTGATATAATAACAAATTCTTTCTGAGAAGAGAGGTTATTTCGTGCAAGATTTGTGGTTCTCCTTAGATCATTGGTCAAAGGTTAGTATTCTGGGAGATAAGACAAGGGAGAAGATGAGAAAAGGGGAGAAAGAACGAGTTGAATGAAGGAGGGAGAAATGGAAAGGAAGCGTAGAATTGAAGGGGAGGAGGAAAGAGGCAAGAGAATGGAGAGAATGATACGAGGATGAAGAAAATGAAGGAGGTAGAATCCAGGAGCCGAAAATAAGATTAAGAAAATAGAGCAGGAAAGGAGAAAAGAAGGAAGCAGTAGTAGGAGTAGGGATTCTGAGGAAGGGAGGGAATGTAAGACGTTGACACAATAGTACAGGTTGAGATTCGATTAAGGGAGAGGAAAGAAAAGAGGAGAGAAGGGGGGAGAAACAAGGAAAAGTGGAAAAGGGGAGAAAGAAGGAATAACAAAAACAAAAGGGTAGGAGAAACAGATACAGGAAAGAAGAAGAAAAAAGGAAGGAAAAAATAGAGAAAAAGATATTCAATAGAAAAAAAAGAAGCAATAATATTATTGAACAAAACAGACAGAGAGTATTATAAGTCATAGTTATAAAAAAGGCTTGGATATATTTTTTTGAATATATATATATATATATATATGTGCGTGCGGGTGTGTGTGTGGTGTATATATATATATATATATATATATATATATATATATATACATATATATATACACACACGCACATATACACACACACACATATATATATATATATATACACACGCATATATATATATATATATATATATATATATATATATATATATATATATATATATATGTTTATATTTGAAAGCAAACATATAATAGATAAAAAAAATTTCTGAACGATTGAAGGAGACGAAAGAATTAAAAGTTTTTGTCAAGATCGACAATAATATGAACACAGCTGGTTAGTTATTCAATAGAAAATATCACATTGCAAATGACTTTCGAGAAAAAGTCGTGTCTTTGGTGATCAGTTGAAAAGTAGGAAACCGGGTGATCGATCAATATGATACCAGTTTGCACACGAGATACATACGTATGTATCAAACCAAACATAGTCTTTTATTCAGTTACATCAAAATTACGTATGTAAACAAGACTTACATGACATTGCACCAGATATAAGTTCCTGATGATACATTTCTATACATCAAATCTGTTGGCACTGACACACGGGTAACCCCACCCACACAGACACGCTAGCGAGCACGTGCAAACACGTATTTATATACATTTGTCTGAAAAAAATAATTAATATAAACGCATATCATTATACATTATATGTCATCAAAATGGCTAATATATATATATATATATATATATATATTTATTTATATATATATATATATATATATATATATATAAGTATGCATGTATATATATATATGTGTGTGTGTGTGTGTGTGTGTGTGTATGCATATTCATGATATTTGAAGTATCCTGAAGGCAGTGAAATTATGTCTATTTCATTCAATTTATCTTTATAACGGAGCTATTCTATCGTCAGGAATATTTACGGTTTGAGACTATTTTGGAAACAATTCCGAGAAGTTTTAAACCCAAACCTTGTTCATTCAAAATTTTGGCAAATATTTATTCTCCGGAAAAAATTTGGCCACAAGGGAGAAATTAATACACACACACACACACACACACACACACACACACACATACATACACACACACACACACATACATACACACACACACACACACATATATATATATATATACATATTTATTTATATATATGTATATATATTTATATATATATATGTATATATATATATATATATATATATATATATATATATATATATATATATATATATATATATATATATATATATATATATATTTATATATATATATATTGTCCCCTAGACTGATTTACTATCGAATTGATCTTGGTTCCCCAGAAAATATTGACCCATTATTCGTAAATCTTTCAAACCGACGCTAAAGAGTCTACACTGGTGGAATATTCAAATGTTATGTTGATGTCATCATCAGTTTAAGAAGCATTATGTCGTGATTCAAATTTGTCCTTCAATATTACAGAAATCTATTTGATAAACACCTTGTCAA
>OY735239.1:35354302-35356802 GCA_963457665.1 Thysanoteuthis rhombus
AAACAGGATTGGTAGTAACTCTCTAATAAACAATAAAGTCTCGCTCAACATCCCTAAAACCATTAAATTCTTTAGCCGTAAGCTAAATTATTATATACCTCTTGGAGGGTTTCAGAGTGTTTACAATATATAGACAAGTCCAAGTGGTAATTCATCATCTGAGTTAATAGCTATAGGCACAAAATCAAATTGCCCAATCATCCAAACCAAGAACTACACTTCTGTACCTGCTGACTCTATCATTGCAAAAATAACAAAAATACACCTACAGACTCGACAGGAATTCTATAACAACATGAATATATATGGATTAACAGACTTAAAACTCTCCGTCCTAACAGACCTAATACTAAACTTAACAACCCTAACTTAGTCCTTTCGCTAATAACAATCCTACATCAAAACCTTCCTTCTTCACGAATATCCGAAATTGGGACTTCACACAGTTGCATAGACCCCTACCTTTAAAAACCTTTGTATGGTATTTCATTTATACAATCAAAGTCATCAAACTCTCCATCGCAACCACAATGACCATTGAACATACAGATTACGAAATTCCTTAAATATATTCGATCTTACTCAGGGACCCGATGACCTATAATCCCCAACCTACCAAGCACTCAAATAGTCTAATATTATAATATCACCAAACTCCTAAGTATCAATGACCACCTATGGCTCCGACAAGACCTGCTGCTGCTTCTGCAACGATATCTTGAACAGATCGATACAGATTTCGCTACAGACAGAACAAAGTCCCACTCATCATAATCACTCAAAAAGAATCCTCCACCCCAATTTCGATTTTTCGCTTCCGAAGCAAAATATCAGTTACTAATTCTTTTTTCTATGGAAAACTTTTAATCACTGAAAGATATACATATACAACACGCAGCTGAAGATGGGAACCTTCCCAAAATGTGTTTAGCATGATATTTAATTCACTAATGGATTAATTAATTAATTGATCAATCACCAAAGTCTCCATATACTTTTACTCCTGTGTCTATCTCATTCCCTATTGTTCACTTACACACATACACACACACACTCACACACACACACACACACGCATACACACACACACACACACACATATATATATATATATATATATATATATATATTGATGGTTGAATGGGTACAGGAATCTATAAGTGATGCAACATCATTGTCGATCGTGGTATGTATTTTCGGCATTTTGTCTTGAAAGTTAATAAGAATCTCCGTAATTTTCATCTTTGGGAAATATTATAAATCTCGTAAAATCGCTACAAACTACCATATATCAATGAACCATGAACGTAATATCCGACGTGTGAAATGATCGTCGATAACTGATGACTTTTTGTGAGCGCTGCTGTTCTCGATATGAAGAATTATTTATATGCATTACCACTAAATCTGTCCGTCAAGGTTCAATCGATAAGAACGAACTCAGTCAGGCATAAAAAATATTGACAGGCCGGCAATGACGGCTGAATGCATAGATAGATATAAACCAATCGGAAAGACAGGCTAGATTGGAATATTCTAGAATAGATAACTGGGAAGAAATAAGACTATTTCGAACACTACTGGAATTAACCCTACAGGATTCAACAATAGTGAAATATGAGCAGCTAGGGATATTAGGGTACCATGGAGAGCAGGCGATGTCAACAACAATTATGAGATCCGTTGTTGCTGATTTTACATATATATATATATATATATATATATATATATATATATATATATATATATATATATATATATATATATATATATATATATTATCAGCTACAACAGAAAAGAGAAGTAGCCAATGACTTTCTGTCCTTGGAAAGCGCGCTGGGGATAATTTGATGGCGTAAACGTTCAGGGCATTTGACAGGTGAGAAATATTGTAATAACAGGTGGAGATCAAGATTGATGAATTTCTCTTATGACCTTTGTGGACTCATATTTATGAAGCCAATAGATTTTCACGATGATACATTTACGAAATCTCTCGACATTAAGGAGGAAGACCACACGGTTTCAATATCAAGTGCAATAATTTTCCATAAAATTACGTGGTTCTTAAGAGAAATGGTTTTGTATATATATATATATATATACATACATACATATATATATATATATATATATATATATATATATATATATATATATATATATATATATATATATATATATATATATATACGGGCATAGACATATAAGGATTAATGAAACATAGAGAGATATATAAAAATTGAAGTCCAAGTCGAAATGCATGAAATAAGAACAATACAAATGAAATTATTTCCTGGATAGAGAGAATTAAATGTATCCACTGACGGGTTATTAGGAAGTTATAGTAAGAACTGATAACCTTTTGTGAACACTGCTGTTCTCGATGAGAAGAATTGTCCATATGCATCACCTCTAAATCTGTTCTCGATAAGAATGAACTCAGTCAGGCATGGAGAAGTATGGGCAGGCTGGAAAGTATCAATTGATAGATTGATTG
>OY735239.1:35361802-35396802 GCA_963457665.1 Thysanoteuthis rhombus
TCGATTTTTTTACATTGTCTCATATATTTATTGTATTAACTACTTCAAGCAAGAGATTTAAAATATCACTGTCAATTACCACTTCTGATACACACATTTAATTCGATAAACGATGTAAAATTATAAGATTATGACGATTTGCCAATTTCATTCTCAGATAAATGAATTTACAAAAGAGAAAGATAAGCAATGAATTTTTGGCGAGTTTCATGGGAATGTTTTCTGTAAAAACCCTGTAATTAGAAGAACAGAGATATGATAAAAATGAATGATTCGTTTATCTGAAATGGTCATTCAAGGCTTCTTAGAAACGAATCTCCAAAGTTGACATCTCAGATCTTTTAAATGTTGTTTGATTAATGATCATAGAATTTATTGTTCTGCTGTTTTCTCTAAAATAACTATAGTTGATAGATGGTTAGATAAAGAAATGTTTAATTTGATTCTATCTCCATTCTTTCAAGATTCCCATATTACTTTTTTGTGAAATGAGTTTTTTTTTGCTTGACGTTTTTCTGTTGTTTTCCCCCGAGCGATTGCCGATACAAATAAAGACTGATATCCACCAATACACACACACACACACACATGTACACACACACACACACAAACACACACACACACACACACACACACACACACACACATAGGAACGCACATTCAATCACACTGTGATGTCTTGAGGATCCTCATTGGAAGAAAACCTTATGTTGCCTCAAAATAACCTTCAATTGAGAAGGAGAAAAGGAGGCAGGCCAAGGACCACCTGGTTGAGAACACTAATGACGGATTCAGAAGATGTTAGCCGAACAGAAATCAAAGCAAAGACCGAGGGGAAAGGCAGGTTCAAACGATTTGATCACAGCTTTAAGTCTCAGCTAAAACGAAAAGGATTATCTAGATGAATGATACAAAGCAAATATAAACTTCAAAATTTAGAAATAACTTAGACGCATTCATCGTAGAAAGTAGGTGCATTATGGATTTCTACTGTATTGAGCTATCTTTAGGAAATATGGAATAGCTTTGAAGATGCTCAAAAATGGATATTTGTTGGCAATCAACTAGACAATCAGCTTTCATTTTTCTGTTAGCCAACAGTTTCTTAGCTATGAGAGAATGATCATCAGTCCCCCTTTTTTCTTAGTCCCCAAATTTTTTTGTTTCGACTCTCCCGCCCCCTCTAGATGACAGAAGGTAAAGTTCTTCGGAGGATTTTTGGAGGTGAACTCTTTTTTTATTTTTCCCAACATCCATTTTTTCGCCCGGGTCACATACTAATTTCGTTTATTTTTTTTATAAATACATATCATGCATCGGGGTTATTTTTTTAATTGTAAATATTCATCATGTTTTCATTCTTCCCCCCACAAAAATTGTAAATATGGGTTTAGAGTAGGTTCATCATAGAGAGAGTCTGGTATTATGGTAAATCCAGTATGAGAGAGATCAGGAAAAATGTGTCGTTTTTGTGAATAGAGAAATATAGTGAGATTGGGTCAGTGCATGAGACTAGCTGAGATAAGATTAGGAATAGAGTACACCTGTCCTTATACCCCATCCCCCCTCTCGACCATTGAGTCATATTTTTCTAATTCTATAGAAAATAAATATCAACTAGACAATCAGAAATGTTGGGATCTTATCGGGGACGGAAGCAACGTGTTTGGTCCAGGTTCGTGGAAGATATGTATGATAATTTGTCTTTTGGAATATTTAGAAAGTTGAGACTGAGAACAAAGAGTTGGATATTATTCAAGGATTTGTTTTCTTTTTACTATTCCTGGTCAATTGGTGAGGCTTCCATTGTTATCAGGGCTTCATTCATAGTTTATTTTTAAACAGTATTTGTCTTTCCTGTGGATATGTCGATAGATTGAAGTGTCTGTTTTGAGATTTCATCCCATTCATACTTTCTTTTTTAATCGTGTTTGTCTTTGATCAGAAGACAAGAATAGATCGATGTGTCTCTTGTAAGATATCATTTCATTCATAGTTTCGTTTGAAAGTGTATTTGTCTTTGATGTAAAGACTTTGATAGATCAAAGTGTATTTTTTGAGATCCAATTCCATTCATAGATCCTTTTTGATTTGTTATTGTCTTTGATCAGTTCACCCCGATGGATCGAAGTGTTGTCTTTTTGGCGTTTTTATTTCATTCATAATCTTTCATTCAAAAATTTTATTTGACTCTGATATGGAAAATCATATCAATTGAAGTCTATTGAAGATTATTCAATTCATCGTATCTTTTAAAGTTTTATATGTCTGTGATTTGTACATCCCGATAGTTTAGAGTGTCTGTTTTGAGACTTTAATTCATTGAAAGTTCATATATCAATCGTATTTGTCTTTGATCGGAACACCAGAATAGATAGATGTGCTTCTTTTGTGATATCAATTCATTCATAGTTTCTTTTGAAACTATATTCGTCTTTGATGTAAAGACCTTGATAGATCAAAATGTCTCTCATGGAGATGTCTTTTTTATATGTTGTGTTTTTAAACCGTGTTTGTCTTTGATCTGAACACCCCTCTAGATCGAAGTGTTCTTTGAGATTTCATTTCATTCATAGTTATTTTTTTCTAATCGTATTAGTCCTTGATACCAACAACTCGATAGATCGAAGTGTCTTTTCTGAGATTTCATTTCATTCATTGTTTCTCATTGAATTGTATTTATCTCTGATCTGGAGACCTCAACAGATAGAAGGGTATTTTTTGAGATTTTATATCACTGGCATTTGTAATAGTTCTACCAATCATTATTATCATTCATTCTCAGATTTATTCACACAATTGCAAAATGTGCTCCCATATTTTTCTCGGTCTCAAATTACGTGACTTAAAATTGATCATTGCAGAAATTTATGCTTTATTTGAATTTGAAAAATGTTCCAAGATTTCTTGTTTCTCATCTCTTTGTTTTATCGTTTTATTTCTCTATTTTTGTTGTTTTTTTATCTTCCAAAGTTTGTTTTTTTTTGTTTGTCGTTCGTATATTTCTTTGATATAGAAATAGACAGAAAAGTCGTCTCCTGATGTTACTGAATGATATCCTCATGTTACAAGTGTGATTCAAGGAAAGAACGAGGAGGAACGACTGGGCAGGGGTTTCATCCATATGAGGTGTACAGTTGTGTGATTGCTGCTCACGGTCGAGTTGAAAAAGAAAGACAGTCCTTTGTTGAAAGTTTTGGTTTTAATTATTCTCTGTTTTCCCCTTGTTTTCTGTTGCTATTCGGTCGGCAACGAATGTAGCGTAATCTCCTGCTCCAGATATGAAGAAAGATGGAATAAGAAACGAACCCTTGCAATGGGATACACAATTTGATTGGAAGGTTAGCGCAAGATTATTTCAAGCTAATGAAAATACTTTAATCACTGAAAAATGGTGTGATTTTTTTGATTTGAAAAAAGAAAACATATTCAAAATACTAACACTTTTAATTTTAAAATGGTACACAAAATAAAGCGAGAAATAGGGGGACAGAGAGACAGAGAGACAGACACACACAGAGACAGAGACAGAGAGACAGAGACAGAGACAGAGAGACAGAGAAAATAGTAGATAAATATAGATGTTTATGTATAAAATTCACTGATGTGTGTCAATCGATGTGTCAGTAGATGGATAACTGAGACTGCAAAGTCAATATCGTGTATGTAGAAAATAAATACGCAGTTTACTGTATTGAATGTAAAAATCACATCTGCCTCGAGACACAAGACTTCAGTAAATGTTGATCGGTAAATTCAATTTATAAACACATCAAATATATTTACGTACATCCATTAGGTTTTAAACGAACGAAAAAACAGCGTTAGCTTTTACTTAAGACTATTTCATCAAAATGCAGAAGGCAAGTCTATGACTGGGAGGTTGAATATTCGAGATAAATATTCGAACTCATTTTCCTATCAAAATTCGATCGGAGTAAAATGAGTCGGAATTGGATTAGGGTGATGTGTACATAAAGAAAGTATTTCTGGAGGCTATATTACTATATAAAATTGAAAACATTTTTACATACAAACTTTTCTCTCTTCCTCTCTCTGTTTCTGTCTCTGTCTTCCACTTTCTCTCCTGGACCATATTCTATACTTTGGTCTATTACTTTATTTACTCGTTGTTGAAGGATACCAAGTCTAAGTGTTTTTGAGATTAAAAGCAACAAAAATTAAGATGAAAGTGGATAGTTGAAAAAATTTTAGGGTCGAATAGATTAGCGATTTCAGGGGACATTTTCATAAAAAAAATTGAATTAGATTATCTTATTATGATTCAAAAATGTCATTCAGTTTGTCTGTTCGTCTGTGAGTCAGAGCTTCCTGTGAAAATATATTCGACATAACTATCTTCGATTCTTATGACCCCTAAAAAACTATTAGGTTTGATTGATCAATTATGACGCTGAGAAGTTTGGGATATGCTATTAGTTCAAAGGTTTTATTTGACAGTTGCTTGTCACTGAGTTTCCGTAGTGGTAGGAACTGTCACGCATTGAGCGGAGCCTCCTCTGACATAGCTTGCCATGATTTCAATTCTCATCTGGAACATATTGTCCATTCCAATCTGCACTATTACTTTATTCATTCACTGTTGAGAGGAGCCCAGTCTGAGACTAATTGTGATAAAAGGCTACAAAAATAAGATGGAAGTGATAAGTTAAAAAATGGTTACAGTTTAATTGAAATTGGTGAAATCAATTCGTTTTTATTTCAGTAATTCATCAATTTTGGAAAAATTAAATGCTATCTAATTTCCATCAATCTATTTTTTTATTTTGAAAAATCCTTTTTGGACATCAATTGACTCCATTAGTTTATTGAATAGGACGAATGATAGCTTTCCGATCCTTCACAAATTTTGTTCAAGATTATTCAACGGAACTGGAAAAGCTTACTAAATTGTTTTTTTGCACAAGTTGTCAATCTATTTAATTAATTAAATGCAATAAAAGAGGGGAGACACGATACTTACGATTATATATATATATATATATATATATATATATATATATATATATATATATATATATATATATATATATATATGAATATATATATGTATATATATACATATATATACATATATACGTATATATATATATATGTGTGTATATATATATATATATATATATATATATATATATATATATATATATATGTATAAACTATTTTGTATCAATATAATACAAAAATATATCTTATATGTCACTTTCTCTACGTATCCCTGTTTCTCTCTAAATATACCTATGAAACCAAATTAATCCACTTCTTTGTACTGAAAAGCATTTACATTCTCAACTATCTTCCTTTTGATTTAAAACTAATTGCATTTGTGACTTGCTCTGTTGTGGTTTCCATGATATGAAGACATCCAACTCAGTTGTTCTACGAGATCGAAAATTCTTTACAGTTTCCAATCCAGTTTGGATATTTTTGCAATGTTTTTTTTAATTCCCCAAGCAACTCTTCATCTTTGCAATCACCGAATTTCAATTCAAAATTGATTATTGCTTATTTTCAAAGAACTGCAGACTTGTGACGCGTAAGTCTATCGAAGGAGAGGTATTCTAATTTATAATACATTCATTCTCTACTGTACACTATGCACTCATACATACACGCTCAAATACACACACACATACTCACAAACAAATATACATATATATATATATATATATATATACATATATGTATATATACATATACATATATATATACACATATATATATACATATATCCATATATATATACGTATATATATATATATATATATATATATATATATATATATATATATATCGATGTGAATCACTTCGAATTGGAATATCTTCACGTGATTCCACCAACTTCGTTCTCTCTGTCGTACCGATGAACTAATCGCATTTGTCCACTCCTACTTCTCAAATATTATCGAACAGTTGTTCGATCAACTGAGACCCGAAGTCAACATTTTCTTTTCAATTCAATTGATACCCGAAGTCAACGTTCTTTTTTCAATTCAAACGAGAAAAATCCATTCCTCATATAACACAGAACAGAATTGTACTTTTTTCCTCAATTTCGATTCATTCCAAATTATTTTGACTAATTCAATCTTGTCCTTTCATGCATTGCAATTTTGAAGAGTAATCTCTGCTCAGAGATACCAGCTTTATTATTTTTAGTTGACCAAGCGAAAAAGGCCAGAGGACAAAGGTAGGAAAAAAAAACCCACATGTTTTAGTCTTTGTTAATCCAGTCATACAATCTTTTTAGAGACACACATGAATGGGCGATCGGTACATCATGATAGTTTTATGGTACCAGGGTGGAGAAAGTTGATTATAAACTTTTTCAGCCCATTCTCATTTATTGCCCGAAACTGTGAGCAAGTTTTAAGACATCAATAGAGATAAAGTGGGTGTCCTTGTTTTGCTTTTCACACAATTACTACCCAGATAAAAACAGAGGGGGGGGGGGCATTAATTTAACAAACGCATATGAGAAGGCACTTGAGCTTTGATCTTCAGAGTCAAGTTGTCTCAATCAGTTATATTCTTTTCTGCCACTGAAACAATGAATAAAGAGACAAATGGCATGGAAAATAACCCAGCACATGCTTCTGTTGTTTTTCTATTTTTTGTTAACATTCAAAATTAAGTTTCTTCATAAAGTTGACGAAAACTAAGAGGAAATCACTCTGATATAAGACGGAAAAAGTTGATAAAATACTGAAGTATAATGCAATAGTCGAAATAGAAACAGCCAGAAGATTTAACGTCAAAAGTAGATAAAAGGTCGGTTATCTTGTGGAATAAGATTTGTTAGAGAATTCGATAAAATTAAGGGAACTCATAACAGTCTGGAGAGATAAAGGAACATAACTGTCTCGGAGAGATATTCGTTTTAATCTGTTATTCTTATCTTTCTGCTATGTTTCTTCACTGCTATAAGCTGGCAGCGTGAGTAGATACGATGGAGACGAACTAAAATTTGGATGTAAAGAAATGCTGCTAAAAGAATAATTGTTTGTTAACATTTCAAATGGAAAGAAGAAAACAATAACAAATAAGGCACCGGAAGATCAGCGAGGAATGAAAGTTGACGTTTGTTTTCAATTAGAATGTCCGTTAACCCTAGAATTCTTAAGGCTCATAACTGAAACCAGCTGAAGCTGAAAAGTAGGTTCTCTCTGGGACAAACAAGAGAGAAGTTAGCATTTCACCTTGAGCGTTTATCTATTTTGAATCCAAGCCGTTTATTATTGACGGGAGAAGTATATAAAAAATGCAATAGAAAATGTAAATTTATGATTTGATCTACCGTCATCAAAAAGTTCTGACATCAAACGGATAATTAGAAGGTGTTCATAAGCTCAAGGTAAAAGTTCATGTTCAAAAATGCAACTTTAGATGTAAAAGGAAAATTGAAGATAATGTTTTACAAAACAGCTACAAGATACGTTTTAAACCTCTCAGCTTTGGATTGTATCATTGGTCGAAAAATAAAGAGTAAAGATTATTTGTTGAAGTCTTTGTTACTCGATGTGCAGACGTGAAAGTAAGAAATCTTACGATTTAAAAAATATTGAGCTCATGGCAAGTATTATTATGGTTTTAATTTAGTCCGTGTAATTTAATTAATCAACCTTGATTATCTATATTTTTGCTGATAACATCTTTAAATTCAGTCTTTAACTTGACCAAATTACATTTTGATGTACTGCATTATTAATACAAGAGTTGAAATGTTTGGCAAATCTGCAGAGATTTTACAATGCCCACAATTCAATTATTTTTTGTGCAATAATATAATCTATCATCAGTTTCTGACAACCCGATGAATTAACAATTAACAGACTGAAATACTTTTTTTCAGACTTTTCAGAAAATTGTTCGGCTTCGAGAAAAAAATCACATTAATCCCCCAAGGGAAATGAAAAAGAATTTATCAAAATATATTTTCCAGTGTACGTGAAGTCTATAAAACTGAATTTTTTGATTATATTTATTTTGTCCCTATATGAGTTTTATTCTCAAATTTACTTTTTTTTTCGCAGGGAAAATAAATATAAATCACTTATAAATGTGACCTATCTTGAGAATTCGTTGACAGGAATCAACAATGTTGATATTTTGTCAATGTAAGAGGAAGCAGGATGCATAAAAAAAAGATAAAAAGCAGTATAAAAGCTAAAATATTTCCGTTCTGCTACAAAAAGGGGAGATAGATCTTGGGTTGAAATAGCAAAAGCCATGTTGAGGCAAAGACCATGATTTATATCAAAAGTACGTGTATAAGATTACTGGTTTCATATCGGCCTCTTCTCTTTAGAAAAATGGGCTGTGGGGTTGTCGAAGTTGTGAGGTAAGTGTATGTCACTGGTGCAAGTATCACTTGACCTGTTTGATCAGATCTTGAATCATATTTATATTTTGCATTCCTTCAGAAAAGGGAACTTCATTATGCAGATTCTTTTTGCAGATATTTCTCCTCATCTTGGTTCCTTTTTTTAAATACATTTATTCACCCATTGTGCCCTCCGGCACTTTTCAGTGGATGTACTTTTGATCACCCAGTTAGGATCAGCCCAGCTCGTTGATCGTGTCAGAACATTTGCATTTCTCCATCTATTATCGGATATAGTTGAATTTCTGTTGATTGTAATTGGTGTAAACATTTTGTGGTTTGCTAGAGTCAATTTCAATGAAGGGGCTTTTAGGGAGCCAAAAAACATTTTCATCGAACACAATCAGTTGTATTCAAATTTATTTCATGTTTGAAATTAGGGGCATGTCACTTGTGCCGATGTTCAGAAAAAAAATGGTCACGAGGGGTATGGCCATATAAAAGTCAGTTTCCTATGTGGAAGGGAGGCATTAAAGTCAATAAACAATATCACAATTGAATTTTATGTCTTCAATTAATTTTGACGCCTATTTTTTAGAAAACTTTATTTTATTTCCAATAGATTCCTGTATGAAATATATTACAAACATTTACAAGGGTGAATCAATAGCTTTATTTGGAAACAAAATGTTTCTAAATGTCGTTTAACATAAGATCTCACCAGTAGTTTTATTTACAACATAACAAGCCATATCACTTGCCCTCTTTTCTTGAAATGTCACAGTTTAGAAAACATATTTCACTTATATCAAACAGTCATTTCTGATCCTTTGCAAAAGGGCATAAAAAAGAAAATAAAGAAAGTTATCATCAGGATGTGCCAGTCTCATTAAAGGTTTTAAGTCAAGGGTAATTCTAAAGGAATATATGGCAAACGCAGACGATATCCAACGCCATTGTAAAAGATTCATCTTTTTGATTGGTTTGGGAGATACAGGGTTTTATTAATTACGTGCTTGCAATTTGGGACGATGATTCGTTTAATGTACGTCATTCGGTACAAGATATTTGAAGATTTTTTAAATAACAAGACGCAAAGAAAAATGAAGAGGAACAATTACAACAGTAACATAGATTCAAATGTACAAAATTATATTGAAGAGGTGGAAAAAGAATGTGGGGAAATGTGGACTTGTTTGCATGAGCATGCACGTATATGGGTGAACAGTACCCTCTAAAATCTGGAACGGATCGGCGTTGTGATCATCATTGTCCTCATCGCTGTCGTTGCTGTTGTTGTAGTTGTATGAATGAATGTTGGGGAGTACAAAGAGAACTAATAAATACTTTGAGCCAAAGTAGATTGATAGGAAAAAAAAACATATCTCAGATAAACGACGGGTGAGGATGTCCATAAATCATCCATATTATTCTAAAAAGAAAGTAAAATGAGATGAGAGTGATAGACAATCGAATTCACTTAATTCATGATTTTTTTAAAGATGCATGGAAGGACATTATCACACATGCACTGAGGGTAAACAATTGGCAATACCCAATGTTTAGATTGGATGCATTCTTACTGCTGATAGATTCGTTTCATTTGATTTATATTTTATTTCGTCCCATTAAAACAATCTAAAGCTTTAGCTTCTGTTCCGTTTCTTTGTTTCATTGTATTTAGCTTTTTAAAAAATTGGAGATATCCATCTATTTTTTGGTATTTTTTAAAACTTCAATCCCATCTTCAAACATCTATAATTAACCTCTTGAAAATGATTGCTGTCTTCCTTTATTTCCTGGATTAGCTCACCATTCAGAAGATGTGAAGGGCTATCCAAGTTTAATAATGGAAACTTGAGTCTGTTTTCTTTCGGAAAATCCATTGAAACAAATCTTCTGGGGACTTTTCTTGCTATTGTATTCAGCACGTAATCTGGAGGAAGGCATCCAATAGTAGCTTCTGTTTGATAGATAATAACTATTTCATTGCTCTTTACATTCATTATGATATATATTTGTTACCGTGATTGGTAGTTTCAAAAAGTGGTTCAGATTATATATATATATATACATACATATATATATATATATATATATATATATATATATATATATATATATATATATATATATATATATATATATATATATTTAATTCTCTGTCAATCTTTATCTATTTTCCAACTCCTTGATTTATACCTGGGCTCTGGTTCAAGGACGCTGGAAGTTAGCACATTGGTACATCTCGTCACGGTAAAGATAGCAATCACTTTGACGTTAATTTTCGCGGTCATCAAAGGTCAACAAAGGTCAATTCTTGTCATTTCAAAACCATCTATCCCATTACCTATCTCTCTTTCTATCAATCTTTTAGATTGAACCAGTAAAGTTTCATGATTAGCAAATCTCTTTTCATACATAAATGATATTGATATTGATGATAATATCATCAATGATTCGATGAAATATTTTGAACCATTTATTTTCGATTATTCTTCCTGGTCCCAGATTTTTATTGTTATTCGTCCAATAATGACCATATTGTCAGCCCACAGCAGAGTGTGAAACCAATCTATATCGAAACGAGAGAAAATTTCCGTCAAGCAAAAATAATCTCTGATAATGCTTCAGCTAATACAGAAACGATTATAATAATGATATGATTACTTATCGATGGTAATGTACATAAAGAAAAAGATTGAATGAATAATCATATGGAACGCTCTCTATCTATGATTTCCAACTCAACATATATCAATGAAGGATTAGTTTGTTAGGATATATTATAATATATCTATCTATTTACTCATCTGACTCTCTGCCCATCTGTTCATTTATCTACTTACAGTGTATTTTTGTGTTCGTAGGGTAAATAATTCCAACAGCTTGAGATATTTGCCGGTGTAAATGTTCAACCGATTACATTTTGAGATCATGAAACCACTCTAACATGTAATTCCCTGAAACTTACACCTTCATCTCTGAAATGCAAATGCGAAAGAATGTACAAGTTACTCTTAAATAACCAGATATGCTATCACGGCGGTATAAATATATGTGTGTGTGCATTCGTGTATATGCATAATCTGATAAAGATATCGGTGAATATCGGGCATTATTGTAATAATACGTGATCTATATCTTTATAATGACATGGTATCTGTGGAATCAGTTTGATCACGAAAATGGCCAGCCAAATTATAGCATCATTAGAAGTAATTACATCTCCATTCTTCCAAATAGCTATTTATCTCAGATATTATGTGATCTCTGACGCAAGATCGAGGTGTTATCTGTTTCGACCCTTATTATGTCACTGGAATCTGTTGTGTTGGTGTCAGCACATGCAGGAAATGGGTGGGATTGTGGTAAAATGAACTGCGTGTTGCAAAGACTGCAGTCGGTAATCTCGGAGGGTAATCATGCTTGGTGTCCATGGAAATGATAATCGCGCTTGCGTGAGCTCACAGCTTTTATACATGTATCTTTATGCAGAGATTCAGACTAATATGAATATTCTCAAATGTATATATATATACATATATATATATATATATATATATATATATATATATATATATATGTACATTATTGTGTCATCCACAGACAGCTGTTTCGATGTATCACATCTCTTCAGTGTGGCTATAGACTTTATCCCATCCAGTATCGCGAGGCAGAATTGAAACCCTAACACCGGAGGCCGATATCTTAACTCTGGACTACGGAACTGGACAGTCAGTAAGGTTAAATTTAAGCGATATATTCATTTACGCAGAAATTTCTCATCCACTTGAGTGCTCCATTCCTATGGAATATATATATATATATATATATATATATATATATGTGTGTGTGTGTGTGTGTGTATGTGTGTGTGTGTGTGTGATCTCTTTCCCCTGTTTTGTTTATAACAACCAGTCAGTGTAAAAGAGTACTTTGTAAACTGATATGTATGATGCATATGTACATACATTTATATACTCACATACATACATAAACAGTTTTAGTCATTCACGAAGGATTTCCGGTCGGTTGATCAGGTTTCAATCGTTGTTGGTCCTCATTCATAGTGTCTTTCTAAATATATTTTTGTCTTTGATTTGAAGACATCGATAGATTGAAGTGTGTATTTTGAGTTTCATGTCATCCATACTTTTTTTTCAAAATGGTATTTGTCTGAAGACCTCAATGTATCGCAGTCTCTCTTTTGAGATATCATTCAATTCATTGTTTTTTTTCTAAATTGCATTTGACTTGGAACTGAACTGCTCAATAGATCTAAGTGTGATTCCCGAGATAACATTTCATTCATTGTTTTTCTTAAGATAATATTTGTTTTCTGATATCAAGACGTCGATAAATCATAGAGTCTGTTCGGCGATTTAATTTTATCTATAGTTTCTTTTTAACTTTCATTTGTCTTTCATCTGAAGACCTTAATTCATGGAAGTGTCTCGTCTGAGATTTCATTTCATTCATAGTCTCTTTAAAATCTATTTAACTCTGATATGAAGAACCCAATTTATTGAAGTGTGTCTTTTGGAATTTCATTAAATGCATAGTTCCCTTATAAATTATATCTGTATCCAATTCGTACATCTCGATTAGTGGAAGTGTCTGCTGTGAGATTTCATTTGATTCATGTTTTTTTTTTATTGTACTTCTCTTTGGTTTGGAGACCCCGATAGATCAAAGTGTTTGATATGAGGATCTTGATAAATCAAGGAGTTTCTTTCATGATTTCATAGTTTCTTCAAAATCGTATTCATCTTTGATCTGAACACCTCTATAGATCAGAGTGTTTCTTTCGAGATTCAATTTCATTCATGGTTCCTTCTTGAATTATATTTGTTTTTGATGTAAAGGCCTCTATAGATCGAAATAACCCTTTTGAGATTTCCTTTCATTCATATTTTCTCCGAAATTGTAGTCGTCTTTGATCCGAACAACTTGAATCGATCCAAGTGTCTTTTACTTGATTTGATTTCCTTCTTAGTTTATTTTTGAATCATATCCGTCTTCGATTCGATGACCTCAATGGATCAGAGTTTCTCTTTTAAGATTTCTGTTCATTCATAATTTCCTATAAATCGTATTTGTCTTTGATCCGAACAACTCAACTGATCTCTTTTGAGATTTCATTTCATTCATAATTGTATTTGTTCTGCGAATCATTTTTATTATTTATTCTAGGATCCATTTTCATAATTCCAAAATAGGTTTCAATATTTTTTGATATTTTTCTCCGTCTCAAACTTCGTAATTTTACTATTGGTCAACGAATAAATCTATGGTTTATTCAAATCTAAAAAAGAATGTTTCCAGATTTCTTCTTTCCCATGTATACTTTGAAACAGGAATCATACACAAAACCCTCATTCTCGCTAGATAACGAAAACATCACTTCTTAGGACGACTTCTATAACAACTCTGGGCGCACAATGTCAGACGCTGATTGGTGTCAGCCCCTTTAGCTGGTTACCACTTTTGGCCCCAGTACTTAATGCCAGCTACCTTTTCTCTATTTTTCATTCTCTCTCAGATCGGTATCATTTCAATGACCTCCATTTCGATCCGATCTTGAGCGTTTTTCCATCATTACCAATTTCTGTACTAATTTTGCCTATTTCACTTCACCAGTGTTGAGGCATCTCACATACGCACAGCTACACGGCTACTCAACTGTGTCCCCGCCACGTGCTCTAAACACGTATACACCTCTCACTCTCAGGAATGAACAGGCAATGCCTTTAACTATCCGTTAGTCACAGCGATCTCTCCTAATTCCCTTTACTTCCAAAAAACATGCATGAATAAAACTCAATGTTCTCTGTCTTTCAGAGTCTGTTGATTGGCTATCAGCGACAGAGAATGGACCCCAAGTCACACACACAACTTGTCTGTTTGGTACATATACTGAACCCTGTCTCCATAATCATTCCTTGGTACGATCCAAGCCATATGGATTCAAAAGCAGTACAAACACCTCCTCTTCGACTCCGAACTATCAATGAGGACAAAGCCCCTACCTTTCCCTATCTCTTCTCATCTCTTGACAGGATCGATCGTAATAATGTTATCATTACATGCATTTCATTTTCAATCGTAATTTATTATTACTATTTTTGTGTTAAATGTACGTTTTATTCGTCCATCATGATACTTGTGAGCGTCCTTTCTACCATATTCCACCACTAAATCTATGTTCATACTAGGTGCGTTTTCCTTTCGTACATCTCTCATCCTATGTCCACGTCTCCAGTGACGTCAACACTACCACCAAACCACACGGAAGCAAAATTCTTTGTCTGTCACAGCATCATCACCACTCATATAAGATTGATCCCGATAATTACTTGCCAGATTATTGCGTCATTAGAAGTGATTACATTCCTGACTATTCAAATAGCAATTTATCACTGACAATTTAGATCTCAGTAGTGGGATCTTGATGTTATCTGTGTCGACTCCTATTATGTCATAGAAACCCGTTGCGTTGATGTCAGCAGATGCAGAAGATTGGTTGGGGTCGTGGTTAACGGTACTGCGTGTTGCGAAAACGACGGTCGTTAATCTCGGAGGGTAATCATGCTTGGTCTCGATACAAATAGTAATCCTTTGTGCCTGAGCTCACACATAACGCGTCTGTATACGAAGGCAAAGATTAATATGCACCCGCATATATATATATATATATATATATATATATATATATATATATATATATACATATATGTATATATGTATGTATGTATATATATATATGTATATATATATATATGTGTATATATATATATGTGCGTATATATATATATATATATACATATATATATATATACATACATACATACACACATATATATATATATACATATAAATATATATATACATATATATATGTATGTATGAATATATATATATGTATATATATATGTATATGTATATATATATATATATATATATATATATATATATATATATATATATATATATTTCTGCATATATCTGCATGTATACTTGGACATATATAATGATTAGTAGATTGTGGATTCGCTACACAAACTAGCTCATGTTTCTGCCCTGTTCGGGCCTCATCATTATTGATATATCATTATATTATGTTATGCTGCTAGCCTGATTTGTACCACATATACCGTATATATATATATAAATATATATATATATATATATATATTTGTTTTTCTTTCCTTTGTTTTGTTTATAACAAGCAATTAGCATGGATGCTGTCATGTTTGATGCAAATATCCACATATATACACGTTGATGATAGTTTTGGGCATCCATACCGGAACATAATCATTCGATTGTTCTCTAGGATTACTCTTCTAACCACGACTTCACTTGAAAACAACGTGTTTCATGAAATCATACATTCCTGAACTTGTTTTTCTAGTCATCTTAACTTAATGATTGTAAAAGAAGTTTTTCCTTTTACAGAGGAAGTAGAAGTAATATACAAGGCATACTTTCAAAATGTACCCTTCTTTTTTTTTAATCAATAATTGGACATTTTGTCATAATGAGTGAAGTTATTTGAAAAAATAACCCAAAAAAGCAAACATTTCTCTCTGCGGGGTTCTTTGCAACATTAGTAATGGTCTGCAAGACAAGCTCATTAATCATTACTCCATGACAAGGTTCTCTTCATTTATTATTCACTAATGACAGTTTAAGTAGTGAGCGTTATAAACTACTTATTTCCAAAGAATTGCTTATTTTTTCGCGCAGATATTTTGTAGCACTTGTTTCTTTGTATAGTCACCCTTTTTAATACAGGACAGTCCCTTTGCTGCTTGAAAATCCATTTCAATATGGAGTTTTACTCTACATTCTAAGTCTGTCTCACCTTAAAACTTCATTGTGAACTTCAATGTTTTAGTTTCAAGTGCAGAGAATTGATCACAAACGAAGTTTGACATAAGATCCCGCAAAAAAAAGCCTGAATCCAGTAGACTACAAAAATTTTCAAAAATAATATCTTACTGCAAACGGATTGTTTTCACAAATTATTTTCTCTCCAAGCAATATATGTGAGGAATATGTGACGGAGAAATATCCATACGAAAGAAAAATGAACATATTTAGAATAAAAATTTGTTGAAACTGACCTGATCATTTTCATTTCTAGTGATATATAATATATAAAAAAAACTGATCATTACGTTCTGCTAATAAACATGGCTCATTCCCTTCAGTGGAGACAGAGGATATTACTGCTGCAGCTGGAAATGGTCGGTGGAACGTTACGGGGGATTCTTATAAAGGGAAATAAATCATATATACTTAATTCCTTCATTTTGTTCAGGTGAACCTTTTGCAGTATCTTCAAGTCATTTTGAATTCTATGTAAGAGTAGTTTATTTGCATACTCTTTTACTGCTCTTTGCCTTTACCTAATGTCTCAAATCGTCCATTGATATCTTTTACCTCTTACATCTAGAAAGTGTGAAGACATCCTGCTAAAGATAATTCGGTTTTGTGACTCTCCACTTCCATTGGCTACAAATTGCGTTTTAGTCATTAATTCATTGATGGTATCGTCGAGATGTATGCAATCGGTAAAAAAATATTGTTCTTATTATCACATTACACAAGCAATCTATATCAGCAGACATAGATCTAAAAAAATAGATAGATACATCGATATACAAAAAAGAGAAATGTTCATGGATCGAAGATATTCGTCAGCATATCAACTAAGACACCATTCTATGGAGCAAATTCATTCTCAAAATGACATTTCCCAAACAAATAAGTCGGTTTATGGCATTGCTGGGTGTAACTCCGTTCATTATGTTGTTAATCTGATAACAGAGCATGAATGTTAGTTCATTCATTGCATTCTGCAGAGAGCTGTCGTTTGAATTATTAGAAGTCTCACTGAATAAATTTCTCTTCTACTCAGTGGCTCAAAAAGTTTTGATACATAAAAGTATCTGATGTTCATTAATCAAGCAATATACAAAATTATTTGAATGTTTGTGTGAGGTCATACAGAGTAAAGAGGGATAATTTGACCACTATGTAATTATGATATTGGTTTATATGTATGAACAATTTTGTTAAAGAAGCTGGAAATTGTTTAAATCATCTTCACATAATTGAATGCACTTATACTTAGCTGACTCAATAACGATGATATGAATAAGGCGGTAAGTAAAGAAAATAATGGAAACCTTTGGGTTATTCTACTTTTGAGGATAACTGATTTATAAACTGTATTGAACGGCTTGAGGGTGTAGTTAAAAAAATCTCTGTAATTTGCTACAATCTCTATTATTCATCCACGCTATCATGACAATTTTGTCCGTTTGTTCCCTCTAATCATAAAAATTTTGATCTTCTAGGGACTTTTGGAAAAGTCCCAAAACGCCATTTACTATATTGCTGAGATTTTCTTATTTAAAGACTTTGCGAAATATAGCTTAATTTTTTAGACAAAACTGCTGGATCTGTTGCACATTCAGAAATTATTTTAATCTAACTTTTTGAAAGAAAAGTGGAAATGTTTCGATGTTCGAGAATCAAATCCTTGTTATAAGTTCAGCCAGATTACAACCCTGGAATTTTACTCGACCAGAAAAAAGAGGAAACGTTTTTAGAGGCTTCTGTACTTCCAAATTATAGACATTAGCTTTCAGTTGAAGATTGAGGAAAGTGTCCTCCTTCTTTGACAGTGATCCCAAATTCTCCTCCTAAGTATTAACTTCAACCGTTTCTGGCTCTGGACGTATTGTGCAAATGGAAGCTGCCTATCTTAAAGCAATGTTCCAAGTTTGGCAGACTTTCTTATTTTTGCTATAAATTGAAACAGTCCCAATAACAGCCAATAATAACAAGAAATACAAAACAGGACAGATAAGTGAATGAAATGTTCGTCTGCAACAAATTCAATTATGACTTAGAATCCTATACAATGTCACATAAAAATAATGTCCATGAAAAATGGTATAATCGATATAATAATATATGACCGTTTAAACGTTAAACCAATATAAATATAAACGTCCCTCTAGCATACACGAATAAGTGCTTGTATTGCTTGCGTTTTAAAACATTTTATAAATCATTTCTCTTGGATTGGCAGAATCTTTCATTTGTGTAAATATATAATATCATTATTCATCATTAAAACATTTTTTTTATCTTTCTATGATCTTAATACATCATTAAATATTTTGAATACGCCATCATCATTTTCATTCTGTTTTGGGAATATAATTCATCCATATATCTTTATAACATCAGTTAGTCATCAACGTATTCTCCGTTTTCTCTTCCTCTCTCGCACTTTAATACATGAATATATGAGTATGTGTGTGCTGTCTATTTTATAGGTTATTGTCCCAGATGTTATCTCAATAAGTGAAGCCAAAAGATCATATTTTTCAGATCTAGCCTATTTGTAACCAATTTATCGAAATCCTTACCAGAGGTACACTTACCTTGTATATATTGACGATTGCAGAGTCTGGAAAGGAACGTGTTTGTGAATCGAACTTGGGGAAAAAATGAGGAATATATCTAACAAGAATCGATTGTGAGGTCGATCAACCATTCACAGTCTCACTTATGGAAAGTTTCGACTTGCCAAACCAATTAAGATCATTAGATGACTATTTGAACGGAGATGCCATGGTGACAGCTGCAGCTACGGAAAAATTGAATTTCAGTAGGGCAGTGTCAATGGCATCTAATTCTAAAAGGAACAGAGAATTCATTTCATTACACGAATGGAGCAAAGTTCGTCGACTTTCCAAACAAACAGGTTACAGCAAACTTTGAATAGTTGGACTCAAATTAAGTTGTTATGCGAGGTAAAAATTGTGTCCTCATTCCTCGAACGATTCATTGAGACCCTTTCAATATCTCTGTTTGAATTCAGCTTTTTACGTAGCCCAAGATGGGCTGCCTCACCTCTAGTGTTGTGTCACAAAGTGGATACGTATGTTTGCCATTTTAAACAGATATGCACCTTGACCACGCGTCTGCCATGCTGACAGTAACTCTCTGTATCCTGGAGTAAGAATACAGCAAGGAGCAAATTGGAAAGTCGAAATATTTTAAAACCAGGGGAGAAAGAAATAATCCTAAACGAGATATTCCATGCTTTTTGCGACGTAATAAGACAGACGCTGATTTTCTCGTATGGATTAAAATCAATGTTATCGCTGTTTTGCTTGTTAGCTTGCCAGAATGAATGTTATACATAAGTCGTTATACACTGAGTACGACACACTCTTTCTATGATATTTTTCCTGTTCCTCCTACTTAATCACAACTCTCTAACTCCCCACAGCAGCCCCCTGTGGTCCCTACGCATGTATGCATTACCATGCACTGGGGTTTTATTCGTTCCACCAGTTAACTGGGTAAGGAATCCTTCTTGGTACCAAGGAACCTGCTTGAAAGAATAAAGAGAAACTATTAAAGCCAAGAGAGAGAGAAAACCCTCTATTTTGAGGATCATGCCTCATACATACACCTATGAGTGTGCACAGATGCATGCACAAAGCGTTGCACTGTATGCACAGTTACAGATTGAACTGAACTGCTTTTGAAGCATAAAGAAAGGGAGAAGTGGATTCATGCCATTTTGAAAGGCATTAGTGCTAAGCAAAGAAACATTTTCTAAGCTGGACTTTGAACTAAGTTTGCTTTTTACATTTTTCTATATTGACAACCGTTAGGCTACTCACTTGTAAACCTTAACATCTCGATTGTAAGATTCGATTTGGTACAGTTATTGAAGTTATCATTGCATTTAATGTTAACATTGGGGTAATAATCACTTGTATTGAATTATAATCATTTCAGTACAAAATCGAATCATTGAATTTTGGATTTGGAATATTTATTGATAATCCCAGTCGATTACTCATTGGTGAATGCCTTATGGCAATGAATGACTCAGAATCAATCGCTTCCTTTCGAGCATCATCCTAAGAATTAAGAATTTTTCACTTGTTTATGAAATATGATTTTTTCTCTTATTTCTGTCAAGAAGGTTCAATTATTTATTTTGATGGAAAAAAAGGTTATTTTGTTTCTATTCCACTGATCGTAATGTTTGGTTCGAGAATGGCAGAATCCTACAGTCTCAGTGATTTAACATCTCGAGTTTTCTCTGATGATTTCTTTCAACCTTTCCGGACGCATTTATTCATTCAATATCTCCTTTTATTTTAAACCCTTTTTTATTTTTTTTACAACAGAATGTGTTGTGGGCTATTTTTACGGAACGTCCATTACTATAGCTCAATTATGGATTTGTTTTTCATTCTTGCTCTTAGAATATATTGTGGACTTTTTTGACTGGAAGTCATTTACTATACCTCAAGTATCAATTTAGAAACTTGAAATGGTCATTATTTGTTCATATCATTGGATGCAATGTTGTAACTAATTATATGATAGAATTTCACTATTTTTCTTTGGATTAAATTCCTAGTCAAAGTTGCTAAAAAAAACTAAGAATGAGATGAAGGAGAAAATGATGGGTCAGGAATTATACGAGAAATTTTTTTCATTCTTGCCAAAGGGTTCAATTATTTGTTTCAGTGGAAGAAAGACCAATTTTCTTATTTTGATTATAATTGATGGTTTGAGGGTGGTATTATTTCAGAATGGTTTCTGTGACAGAAATAATTCTGATTTCCGGAAATAATTACGTAACAAACATAATTCAAACCATTTTGAAACTAAAGAACCGATGAAGCGTTTTCATTATATAATGTAATCTCGAACAGACTAAATATAATGATTACATAAAACTATCTTGAAAATAATTGTAAAAAATGACGATGTAATTTTTGTGCGGCTTGGTATAATATTTCTCAAATTGGGGATTAGAATGATGATTTATGTGGTTCCATTTTGAAAAAAAATATTTCAATCAAACTGAATCTATCGATGATATCAAACTACTCGCACATTACCCGTGCAATGACAGGAGCATTTATCAGGTATCGATTGGCACTTCTGCTCTGGGTTGGATCGATTGTCTGCTCTACTTATGATAAAAGTAATACTCCTACTGACCCCTGCTCAGATTTGAAGTGTCATTTCATAAGCTCACAATGTACACACACTCACACACACACGTACACACACACACACACACACACACATATATATGTGTATATATATATGTATATATATATATGTTTATGTATATATATATATATATACATATATATATATACATATATATATATACACACACACATATATATATATATATATATATATATACACACACACACACACACACACACATATATATATATATATATATATATATATATATATATATATATATATATATATATATATATTATAAACTAAAATTGATAAAAGTATCATTTTGAAAACTATTTGTTATGCAGGGTAACAAATTTCTATTAATTTTTCCAGAAAATTGAAAGAGTTTTTTAAGGCCATGATCAAAATCTGATCATTTGCCAATTTATCTACTGCATATTAGGTTCTAGATATCTTTATAAAATTGACGTCGTTCTCTAGAAGAAAAAGACAATTTCAGGTGGTGTTAACAAAATACGATTATCCTTTCATTTCTTTAAAATTTTTGCACCTCAATTAATTCAGAATAGACTGGACTCTTTAGTTTCTGATGACAACTAATTTAATAGACAACTTTGATTCTAGACCATCGATTGTTTGTGAAAGTGATATCCTGCGAACCAAAAGAAGGATTTTTAAATTTATTGTTTCGGTATTCGAATGTAAATACGATTCATGATAAACAGAGCTGTACATTTGTTTTTTGATATTCACAACATGATGTTTCAATAAAAAGATGTTATCATTTTTTGCTGGTTGCTAAGAGCATATCCTGAATTGATTCAAAATCAATCGCTACTGCAATTTATTGGGGAACGTTGACAGAAAGGGGAATCAAATTTATAACATACAATAAAGATGGCGTTTTGTTCTCGAAGAAATGTTGATAACAAATATTTTTTTAAAAGTCATTACAGAATAAGAGATAAAACTGATAACCTGGCATAAAATGATTGGAAGACAACAACGATCGAAGCTCCTGAAACTGTTTTCCCTGTAAATAAACGTTCAATGCGTTTCAATGTATTTGTTGAATGGGAGGAAAACAAATTAGATCACGTCTGGTTAACATGTGTTTAAGCAAACACATCGATCAGAGTTTGTTCAGCAGCGAACCTCCATAGAAGTAGGGCACACAATATTTGTCTCTCACTTACCCCCTGCAATTTGCAGACCTAAACATTATTGACTCTCAGATTGTATGATACTGTCAACCCAACCATCAGCAAATAAATCAATTTCGGATTCTTTCGTTTTCTATTCGGTCCGACCTGTTGGATATATATATATATATATATATATATATATATATATATATATATATATATATATATATATATATATATATATATAAATATATATATATGTGTGTGTGTGTGTGTGTGTGTGTGTGTGTGTGTGTGTGTGTGTGTGTGTGTGTGTCAGAAAATGTACACCTTTATTCCTAATCATGTTTAAAGAAATAGTTTTTACCTCTCCACACATAGTTTCCAGCAAGGCTCAAATTTGCAATGGAGTTTTCTGCTAAAGCTATTTATCAGTTTACATTCGACAGCATTCATGCAAGTTTCTAAGAAACATCTCTCAGTGATCACTGCCCAATAAAACGCAGGAGAAGTAACATTCATTGATCACCCCTTTTCCCTTATTTGAAGAAAATAATCACACCAAAGGACATGCTGCCAAAAGACATCAGTCACCAGGTGGTTTCTATTGAGTGACTGATAAAACTTTTTTCCATTTAATTCTATCTCTGCAGGGACACTTAGAAAGATATTTACAACAATACAAAATCACGCCGAAAAGATAAATAAATTGAGCAAGGTTTATAAAAGCAACAACCAAGCGACGCTGTGAAATTAAGTTGAGTCCATGATTCATGTAAATATTTTCTAAGTGAAAGTATAAATTAAGTAACACGCTGTGAACAAAGGGGAATCCAATTTGTTCAATATATAAGAAAATTTGAACTCAAAGTAGAATAAAACAAATTGCACTACGCCTAGATGGTAAGTACTAAAACGTACGTATTAGGTCAGAAGTATAGAATGTTCCGTTGAATAAAAACGATCAGAAAATTATCTGAAGAAAATACAATAAAGTATAAGAAAAACTTCTGGGTATTTCTTCCACATAATAATGCTTGTCGCCCATGGATCTAAAGGAACCCTAAAAAAAAGGTAATCAAGTTAAAACTCTGTTTCCCATAAAAATCAAAACAAAACGACCTTCCACAAAAAAAACCTCAGCACTAACCATTGCCTTAAACCATGAAACTTGATATATAAGTAACTCTAATCCTCAATACTAGTGGACGTAAGAAAATAAACAGTTTATATCAACTTTACCCGGTAATGAAATTATTGGTTTGGTGGGGATTTACTAAAAAAAGCATACCCAAATGATATACTTTTAACTAAAATTTGTTCTTATTTCAATTTTTTGACAGCATTAAACTCTTCTATGATATTAACTGAAAGAATCTGAAGGTTTGACTAATCTGAAATATAACTGAAAGAATATTAAAAACTTACCATTTCGAAGAGATGTTGAACTGGTTTCTCTCCCCAAGATCAAATTAATGTCAAATAAACTAACACCATGAATTAAGATAGTGGTTTATGAGAAAAAAAAGCAAGTCAATCTATTTATTCTTTCGAAACTTACTCACCTTCAAATTATCGGCGTCCATTTAAGTTTGGGGCTGACAAAAAAAGCCCAAATGAGATATATGCGGCAACGTTTGCGGTCCACTTATACGTGAGATACTTTATGACTGCATGGACTGAAAGCAATTGAAATCATCATCATCATCATCATCATCATCATCATCATCATCATCATCATCATCATCATCATCATCAGTCTTCTATCGTTTGTCGTTGTACATGGACACCCTCAGGATCAACCAAATTTCTCCATCATGGGCGTCGCATAGCCAATATTTTATCAATTTGCCTAGTTCATCTCTCCATCTTGTATTCTGTCTGACTTGGTTCCACGTGTGATTAGTCCTTGGCAATATTTTACATTTGAATTGACTTGAGAGAATTTTTCTCGAGTATTTTAATATGGTATTTTAAATGAGTAAAATTGTTCTGTGCAAAAGCAGAAAAGCCTGAGCCCAAGCCCTCATGACCCCAGAAATCTACAATCATCCATTGTAATACCACGGAAATAATTTCCTGTAAATCATATTAAAATATTTTTTTTCGAAATCGATACACGTTTTTCCTGTAGTGAGCGTTCCAAAGCCCACACTATTGTGAAGATAGTAAGTTAAGGTATAGGTTTGATGGATGTTATGAGAGACTAGACTGTACAGAGAGAGAGAGACGGACAGACAGACGGACAGACAGACAGACAGACAAAGACGGAGGGAAGGAGGGAGAGTCGGGATGGGTCTATCTCTTTCATGGGTCAGTACAGAGAGAGGGGGGAGCAGATGAGAGGGGAAGAGCAGATGAGAGGGGGTCTAACCCTTCCATGGGTTGATACAGTGTGTGTGTGTGTGTGTGTGAGAGAGAGAGAGAGTGAGAGTGACAGAGAGAGACAAACAGACACAATGAACAGAAAGAACCTATCTCTGTAGCGGGTCAGTACAAAACAAACGTTGAGCATCATTCTCTCATCTGATATGAGGCATGAGTAAAACCTTCAAAGACCAGGAGATACTTATTCTTTATCGATCCATTAATAGTGACAGTTATCGAAGAACTATAGTCATTGTTGCAAGATAAAAGCCTTTATTCATCGCAAAATGCCCATTGCAAGCTCCCCATTGCAAGATAAAAGCTCTGGAAAGCACGGACTCACAGATAGAATTGCCATCATTCATATTAAAAAGGGGGATCTCCTAAAGGTGAACACAGAATCACGAAAATCACTTTCAATTGCTTGTAATGGGTTAATTTTGAACCCCAACCCCGTCAATATACACACAAAAGACGAAAATTATTGAATTTTCATAGTTTCATTTTTTTTCAATACTCAAATTTGTTCAGCAGATAAAACGGATTCAGAGTCAAAACACCGTGAAATTAATGGAAATAGAAAATTGAAAGATTTTTCTCTGGCTTCAGTTCACCTAAAATGTCGAATTAGAAACATTGTCTCTGACATAATATAATTGGGGATAATTGTCTTCCGTCAAATAAATATGAATTGAATAGAATAAAACCATGAATAAAAAAACGGCATTTTTTGTATGAATACAAATTTATTTCAATTGAAGTGATGTCAATACTTATGAACTCACTTGCAAAAACATCAATTTTATTGAAGCTGTCTGACAACCATGGATATGTAGATGGATGAGTGGCTGTTGGTTCTGAAAATAGAATCAGCCAGCCGAGTTTAAACTTAAACAGTATTTGTGTTCAATTCACACTCATGCCGGATATAAACATCCAGAAAGACAGTGAATGGCCCATAATTACACCGATTTGGGAGATGGACCTTCAAGAAGGTTGATAAAAATAGCAATATTGTTTTTTAGAAAGATGAGCACACAAAAGCACAAGCGCATCAACGACACATACATATTTTCAGTTCAGAATATAAAATGTATCAGTAAGGTTGACCTCAATTTTGAGAAAATTTCAAACAATAATTGGCTTCAATTTTAACATTAATCGACAGCATCAAAAACTTTTGGAGCTCTTTTTCATTAAACTTATTTTCTGTCCATTCACTCCATCTTGTTTTAAGGATTCTTTCTGTCTTTCAAATAGATTCAAATGATGCTTCGATTAGAATAACAATTAGATTGAGTTTTTTTCATTACCAATTCATTACTAAAAAGTAAATGCTAACTTGAATTGGATCAAGTTTGCCTATATCACTTCCAGTACTTTTAATCATCATAATACCCACAACTCACACAACCAGAAGCAATTATAAACGAAGCTAGAATGAAAAACTGTGACATTTATCCGTCGGAAGTCGGACCCAGCTGACTGATTCCATTTTAAGGATACTTATGACAAATGTCTTTAAAGTGTCAAAGACAAAAAACAGTTTGGGACATATTTATATACGATTTTTGTTATGACAGACCATTTACTATCGACTGTGCTTTCATTGGTTTTACCCCAAAAGACTACAGAAAGGAGATTTACAGTTGAAAAAATCTTAGGCATTTCCTGTGGATATAGGTTTCATGTTATTTCTATGATAAATCTTCATTGGTTATGAAAAAAACTCAGGTTCGCGCATAAATGATCTTTGTGTTGCATCTAAGGTTGGCATCCCCTTCTTTTGTTTGGAGCAACACTCAGGAATTCTGATTGAATACTTACGCGCTCTTTCATTGAATATACGATTAGTAATGTTTTCTACGACCTTCAAGTTGCGAGCATGGTTAGCCCAAAGACGTCTTACATCGTAAAGCCGAGCAAAAAAGAGAGGCTCAAACATTATACTGCCACAAAATATTGCTCGAGGAGAAAAACCTGTGAGTGATATCATCTTCGAATCATATTTCAGCCTTAGCTCAATATTATTTTGAGATCATTGCTCAAAGAAACAATCCTGACATGGGGTTGCTTTCTGGGCTCTCTCCTGGCTTTGATGCAACAACCACAGCTACCATGCCTGACATCTTTATGAGAAGAAATATCTGAGTCCAATGGATTTTTTCAGAACTGAGAGAATCAGGTCATTTCAACAGCTTTGGTAACTTTTCCTGGAAAACAAATCATCAAATGATATATTGACAGATGGCCTTTTCAGGTCATTATCCTCAAGTTTAACTCACTGCATCATGTCTTCCCTACAATAAAGTTATGGATGGGTAGATAACAGCAAATCATTACTTATCATTCTTCCTAATCCTGTTATGGATTTTTCCCCAGGTCAAAACAACACTCCCTGGAAAACTCCAAGGTTATTCGCGTAATTTATTCATTTATTACTCGTTATTATGTTAGTTTCGAGCTTTCGTAAGAAATAGTGTCAACCAAAGGATGATGATTAATTTTTGAAGACGATTTCAAGCTCCAAAAGGTGCTAATAGTGTCATTGAAACCTTTGTCATTAACACCAGTGCGTTCAATCTTTTAAGTATGGAAACCGATTCCAATAGAAAGAAACCTTGAGGAAGCCGGAACATGTTCAAACAGATGATGAACAATCGATAGCAGTGCCCCACAATCGACAAAAATCTCTTTGAGCCCTTTCTGAAGTTTGTATGTCACAACAGCAGCCTCATCACGTCTTCCATACGCAATATAACTGGTTGGCAAGTTATAATGACTGTTATAATTAGACAATGCTACAAATCACACGTCCTAGCTCAGAGTTTGAAGCTCCACGATATCCACTTGACATCCATTCTACAGATTATCACATTTTCAAATAGATGCCAGTGAAAAACGCTTGATACATGCCAAACCTCTATTTACATAATTATTCATCTTCAAAAGAGTTGATATTCATGGTTCACAAGCTCAAACAATATTAACTGATAATATCTATGGTACCTCTATCACAAACGTTTTTTTCAAAAACCTCAAAAAGACCGGATGTCATATTCCAACAAATGGCTCCATCCGTCAAAGGAAAAGTCAAGTGTAATCAATATTGTTTTCTCTCTGTCAGCAAACCGTCAATTCATTTCCTTATTTCTAATTGTTTTGTCCGATTATCGTTAACACTTCTATTTGATAGCCAATAACCTAAACGACTCGTATTGCATTACCATGATACCGCATCAGAGGAATTGCACAGTGCAGAGGTCTTGAGAGGGAAACCTCCCCAGGTAAAACCAAAATGTAACAGTGAATTTCAATAAGATTCTGTGAAAGGCAAAACAATTACCTACGGAAAAGAGTTATTGAATGGATAATTTTCTCGATATCTCTGCCCAAGAATTTAGATATATATCTGCAGGATGGATATGTTTTGAGATGTTTTTTGATCAAATTTTAGAAACAAATTAAAGTTTCAACACTGCATTTGCCACATCTGTACACAAGACGAGAACTGCTGCTTTGTTTTATATTCAGGCTTGCTTTGATTATTTTAGTTCTTTTCACTTATTCTTTACCCATTACCTTCATGTATTGTAAATTGGATATGCAAACAACACACACACACACACACACACACACACACAATACGTATATATCTATTTATTAACTTGGATAAGATAGATAGATTATTAGGCAGTAAATTGTGATGACTTTAGGATAGTTTTTCATGATAGTCAACATCAAGCAAAGGATATAAAAAATGAAAATATATCAATAATTGACATAAATTGTTACCAATTCATTGTTATAATATTAACCTCATTGTTATAAACTACATTGTAAAACTTATCACGTCATTTACTTTTTATTTCTTTTTTATTTATTTGAAACTGCTTGGAACCACTTAACTTTGAAAACGATGACTGGTAATATCCGTGATTATAATGAACAGCTTCTTCTGTATTACGTTGATTCAAAACCTTTCAGCGTCATTATTTGCATAATCAATGCTGAATGACTTTGAGCTGCCTTCCATAGTGTGTGTAATTTGCTAAATGTAGAACATTGTCTTCTAATCTGTGAAATAGTTCAGAAACGAAAGAATTGTTTCCACGTCAATTCACAGAAAAAAAAAATCCATTAGACTTTGGACAACCGTCGATTTGTTCAACCTTGCTATAATTGTCGAACTCCAATCCAAGTTGGAGGTTGGACTCGACTTTATTTTTCCACCGTCACAACATGGACAGCAGCAAGAACAATATTTATCTAATTCAAGAGAGTCAATTTTCCATCGTTTGTATGCCCAGTCGTCTTAAAACAATCAGATATACGCAATTGCAACTTTCATACTATGACTGAGCCATACTGAAAACCGAAAAAGGGAATTTTAGGCAAAAAGAAATTATTGTGTAACTACAGGTTTAATGAGCCTTAGACCCTGACTGGAACGACAGCAGCATACATGCTGCAAATATCTATCGTTTATTCTTCGTGTTGTCCGGGATAGAGAGATATTGAAAGAGAAAAAACAAAAAACAAAACAAAAATACGAACAAAATATGATATTGGGACAAACTCATCGATAATCGGTTTATTCTGATTGTTTTTACCATAAAATATTCAAAAATAGCATGTCAATTCGTATGGATAACATTGAGAAGAAGAAACAAGGACACCTACCATTATTGATACAGAGTTTGCACTTTAATTCTGATTTTGAAGTGTCTCGCTCCGAGAGCTTTCGATAAGAGCTTTGGTGTATGTATCAAGTCATTGACAATGGTTTACAGAAAGGCACATATTATATCGAATAATCAATAATGTATTTGTTTTTGTTTTTCACCATTGCAGATGGGAATCTTTATGACGTTCGAAAAAATTTCAATCGATAATACAAGTCGACTTGCAAAACTTATTTGACTGTAAATTCCGATTCCAGTACCAGTTAATGACCAAGTAATTTGTAATAACATTAACTAAAATAGCCTTATCATCTGTATCCAATCTTTTTCAACAGCTTTTTCAGAGACTTTTTATTTCCTTTGTGTTGCTCGAAGCCATTACGTCTGCTTAGAGTAACTCAATAAGGAATAGGAACCTTCTGTAACTGTAGTCCAAATCGTTACCCGTTTCTGTTGTAGCCAAGAGCTGTTTTTATGCAGTGATTTCTGCAGGATAACAGAAATAGAAAAATATGCCTTTTAGCGGATATGTTGGGAATACAAAGAAAACACAAGCCTCACTTTCGCTATTTTTGTCTTGACAGCAAAGTTTCTAGTTCTGTGTTGCTTTTCATTGTTGCAAATAATTTTGTTCAGTGATTTTCTTTCTATGGATTGCAGTTCGTTAACACAAGCATTTTCATTGTAAAGTGCATTAATGCAAGGTTAATTTAGACAAGCAGACATCATTTCTCTTCTATTATTTTCATTACATTTTATTGGATTTTTATATCAATCGATGTTGAGGTTTATCACAAATAATATTTCAGCGACGGATGAGAGAAAAGGATGGTAACTCCGAACGAATAATGATAAAAAAAAATGGATAAGTATGGACAAGCGCAGAAAGTGTTAACTTTGTGGGTGCTTCTATTTTGGTCTATATAGCAGAATTTTTTATTTCAAAACCCCATTTCCCCCAAACCTAACTTTGAAAACATACTTGTCTTTACTTTGTAAACTTTGATGGTTGGAAAGAGATCAACTGGATTAAGCATTCATTTTTTTTTGCTAAACTTTTTTGGTATTTAGCAAATCTTTTTTTGTTGGTCGACGATATTTTCTCCAATGTTGTTCGCTTTGGAAAATCACCGTATTTTCATACAAGTGCATCTGGCATATTTTTAGTAGAGCCCAGGAATGATTAAAGTAAGATTCGTTGTTGTGCCCTTTCTTCTCTTTCATTTTGGATTGGTTGTTCTTGTTGCTGTTCTTCTTCTTTTTTCTGTTTCTTCTTCTTTTTTCTTCTTCTTTTTCTTTTTCTACTTGTTCTTCTTTCACTTTTTATTCTTGTTCTTTTTCTATTTCTTCATTTTCTACTTTTTGTTCTTGTTCTTCTGTTTCTTTTTCTTTTTTTGTACTGGTTCTTGTTCTTGTTCTTGTTCTTTTTCTCTTTCTTCTTTGTCTTGCTCAAATTCTTTTTCTTGTTGTTTTTCTTCTTCTTCTTCTGTTCCATCTTTTTCTCCTTGTTTTTGTTCTTCTACTACTTCTTTTTCTTCTTTTCTTTTCTTCTTCTTATTTTTGTTCTTCTACTTCTTCTTTTTCTTTTTCTCCCTGTTCTCCTTATTTTTGTATTTTTTCTTCTCCTTGTTCTTTCCCTTCTTCTTCTTCTCCTAATTCTTGATCTCGATTTTCTTCTTCTTCTTCTTCTTCTTCTTCTTCTTCTCCTAATTCTTGATCTCGATTTTCTTCTTCTTCTTCTTCTTCTTCTTCTTGTTCTTGTTCTTCTTGTTCTTGTTCTTGTTCTTGTTCTTGTTCTTGTTCTTGTTCTTGTTCTTCTTCTTCTTCTTCTTCTTCTTCTTCTTCTTCTTCTTCTTCTTCTTCTTCTTCTTCTTCTTCTTCTTCTTCTTCTTCTTCTTCTTCTTCTTCTTCTTCTTCTTCTTCTTCTTCTTCTTCTTCTTCTTCTTCTTCTTCTTCTTCTTCTTCTTCTTCTTCTTCTTCTTCTTCTTCTTCTTCTTCTTCTTCTTCTTCTTGCCGTGTATAGGCGTTGTTGTCGTCGATTGCAGTGTCTCCGGACGATCGAGATATCGTCGGACTAGAAAGGATTTGGGAAGTTCATCATTTCACCTGTCCAGCTTCGCCCATTTCACGTTCGGTTTATTCCTCTTGATTTCTCATCTTTCATCCCAATCGATATTTTATGATCTTTTTTCCATTGTACAATTCTTAACTTAAAATTACCTCATTAAATCTATCCATTTATTCATCCCGATTTATTCATGTATACACGCATACACAAACACACACACACATGTCTCTGTGTGTGTGTGGATGTGTAATATATATATATATATATATATATATATATATATATATATATATATATATATATATATATATATATATATATACAACTCTCCTCTATTCAGGGTTGAGCACTCTTCAAGTGGAGTAACTCATTCATTGTGAGCTTATGGTATGCTCCTCCATGGGAATAGTGCACTCTGGTGGATGAGGGTAATAAGCTAAATAAATATATCGCTCAAATTCAACCTTATTGACCGTCCAGTTCCCTAGCACAGAGCTAAAATATTGGCCTCCGGATCTGAAACGAAAGTTTCAATCCTTCCTGGTGGTACTGGATGGGATAATTGCCACACTGGAGAGTTGTAGTACAACGAAACAGCTGTCTGTGGATGACACAATATATATATATATATATATATATATATATATATATGTGTGTGTGTGTGTGTGTGTCAGTGTTGATATATGTACCAATTTCAGCCTGTATACCTATGTTAACATCTTTCTCATGTTTCTATCACGAGTTTTCTCTTTTCAGCTGCGTCATTCCACCACCTCATAAGATATTGCATACAGATTTGTAGTACTAAATAGATTGGTATATCTCCACATTGACATGTTTTAAGCTATTTGCCTGGAAGTACTTGGCTCTGTGTTTGATCAGTCCTTCAATAACGCATTGTTTTGTTATATTTACCTGATTTGGATCACAACAGCGAGGTAATTAGTGAGGATCGATTGAATCACTCTGGGAAATTGGTCTTCAATACCAATTCATAAACTGTCACATGTCCACATTTTGTTTCTTTTTTTTTCTTTAGTCTTCTACTTGTACTTAAGAAGTTATTTTGCTGATTTATTATCATTTTCTTCCTGTCATTCATTTATACCCCATTTCCTGTTTGCCAGAAGTTCGAAGAATTTCCATCACATCTCTATTATATGACCCCCTCAGTTTGACAGGGGATTAGACTATCCCTGTTCGTAATCAGAGTTACGTGCCCCCTAAGCTGAGTACCAACCAAGACTAAAGAGCCTTTTACTGTTCTATTTATCTTTAGTTGCAGGGGAGATGGATTCATGCCTTTCTGCGTTATTTTAAATGAAACGCCAACTATCAGAGTGAGCTTTTGAACTCAGACCCCTGATTCCATTTTCAATGATGCCTACCCACGTCTGCTCTCTTTTTTTTTCTGTTGACATTTTGAACTTTGAAAAAACATATAATTATTTTGTGATTTTAAAACCGAATTTGGTATTTGTGTTCCAGGATGCAACTAATAATCATTTTTTTTTTCGAAGACACTAGTCCGACTAAACCGGTGTTGGCTAATTTTATTTGATATTCCGAAAATAATTTTTTGATTATTGGCTTCTGGCTTCTATAATTAAGTGTGATTTTGCAACGCTTGGTCATTTGGGAAAGAATTGAAACCATAATTATCTGAGGGTATGGCACACAATGTCACTCTTATTAGTAAGAGAGAGACGGAATATGATTATGTTACTGATATTACTTTGCAGTTAAAATTAATTTTGTTTGCAGACTCAGGGGGGAAATGAAATAGAACAATTGCATTGTCGATTGTCATCGCTGGACATAGAGGAAGAGAAAAAACAGGGGGAAAAAGGGTAAAGTAGAGAACATGACCGATGATGAGGGAGGGGAGACTGAGAGATGAGTGGGAGAATAAAAGAGCAATAGAGAATTAGGGAGAGAGTAATAGAGAAACGAGATGCAATAGTTTGTATGATTGTATAGGGTGAGAGAGAGAAAGAGATAGAGGGTGATGACAGACGGAGAGAAGTTGTTTCAAGAAGATTATTAATCCCCCTATCATAAATATTCGGAGACAAGAGGAATATGATTATGCATCTCTATGGGTGAGTGCGTGAGTGAGAAAGAAAGGCGATAGTAATAAGCAGTTAAAAGTAATTTCAAAGGGGGAACCAACGCAGACATCATGTACAATTTTCCATGAATAGATAGAGAGAAAGAGAGTGACAGATAAGCCGCAGAGAAAGCAACAGAAATAGGAAGAGAAAGTGAGAGACAGACAGACAGACGAAGAAAAGTTAATTACTATAGATTCTGCTTGAAAATCACGTATGCAATGTCGACGGAAAGCATTCAGCGATGATTTAAGTTAGTAATCAATCTGACTCTCCCGTTGGATTATTCAATCTTATCCTTACTTTCTGTCTTCTTCATTTTTTATTTCCTTGTTCCAACAATTTGTATTCATTGTTATTAATTCACATTGCTATAAATTCATTGATCAATTATCAATTCATAATGAAGAAGAAATTCTTTTTAAACTAATTTTTGGAATTCGTGTATAAATTTGTCACGAACCGACAGATGATCATAGGAATAACAATTTACTACTAGTATAGATGCTAATAACAAACGGCTTCATCTGTATTAAATCAATTAAAATTTGCTTACAAAGAAATAAAAAAAAATCAATTGTTTGTAGATTTGAACTCTCACTGTTGTTCAGCTGACGGAGCCTTGTACCCGACTGAACTGAATTTAATTGTACTTGGGATTCTCAATGGTTGGATAAAAGCGTTGAATAACGGAAGCAAAGGTAAAGGGATTGCCCACAGATAACAATAAACAGGATATAACTGAGTTTGGACTATATATCCTTCAATGGAATCATCCACCACACATCAGAGCCAAGCAATATGGGGAAAATTGTAGTATATTTCCTGAAAGGGATGAATAGGTTTCGAAGCCTCAAAGGATCTTCCTTCCAGAAGATCAAATCAATATAAGACAGGACAGATGTTGCAAATCTCAGGCTGTTAACCCCTAACGAGTTGATGCAGCTGCGATGGTGATATATCAAGCTGGTCTCTTATAAATGAGTATAACTATTCTCGCTATCAGAAAATGAAATATTCCTTAAAAAAAAACAAAAAAACTTTCAAAATCTGGAATTAAAAAGAGCAGAGGAACCATTGTCATCAGTGTTAATCTCCGCATCGACCGATTTGTATATCTGTCTATATATCTAAATATCCTTCTCTGTTTTACCGTATTTGAATAAATTGATAAATAGATAAATAGATAGATAGATAGATAGATATGAACAGACT
>OY735239.1:35399302-35469302 GCA_963457665.1 Thysanoteuthis rhombus
ACTCGGAATTTTCTGAGTAATCTCTTTGGAATCCTTGGGATGATCACCTTGGAATCATCAACACCTTCCAATCTTTGCTGAAATAACTTTGGAGTCTTTGGGGGTAGTCACCTTTCAATTATTGAGTTAATCACTTTGGAATTTGGGAGGTAATATCATATACTTATATAAGTGTCCTTCCTAGTTTTATAAATAGACTGTAAGATCCTATCCCAAGTTTGCCATCAGCTGATTTATTGCAGAACCCTTCATCTTGTAACGATCTTGGAACTCTTTTTGAAAATACAAAAGTCAGTAGGAGACAAATGTGAAGTCTATGGAAAAGATTCGCTGACTGGGAAATATGTTGCTTTGCCAGAACATCCTGTATGAACATTGCTCGATCATTGTGAATGCAATGGGCATGCAGGACCACGGCTTCAGGTTTAGAGCAACTGCCATTCAATGGAGAATCAGGGGTCATGACTTGCAATCGATTATAGTGAGGGAGAGGTGTGCACGTTTTCAGTCTCAATATATCGTTCCTATCAGCCTTAGCCTAGCAGTGATACATAGTCATTACGGTTTGGAATTGAAAGCAGGGCTCAGTGGATGGACACTTTGGTTGTTTGCAAAGGTACATCAACGCTGTACGACTGATTATCAAAATATTCACAATATGTGATATTTTTGAAACCAACGTGTAAACAGTGCAAACCAGGCAAATTAAATTATTGTTATTACATGAGAACGTTGGTTCAGCAATGCACATGAGTGGAGGGACTTCCTTTTTCATCAACAATGCGAATTAGTTTTCAAATGTCTTACTGAATCTCCTCAGAAGACGAAGATTAGAAACCATCTTTGAGCTTGGGACTATTCTCAAAAGAATGCATGATACAATTTCCTAAAACTGATATTAAAAGTTTCATTCCCCGGTCCTATGCATCAGTTAGTCGTTTCATGTCACGCGATAAGGTGTAACTGGTTCCGTTGCAACAAGTTTTAATAGGAAATCATGTTTTGATTTGCAATGAAAAAATATCAAGACTAAACGTGATTGATTTGATAACATTCTCTCATTAATTTCCTACGTATCAATGTTTATATGCAAGTTTTTGTTATTTGCTTCAGTTTTGGTCCATTCATATCTGTTCATATATCCGTTTCAGTCTGTGAATAAATTCCTATTTACAGAGTTAACTTTTTATTCGTAAACTTTTGATTCCAGTCAGTCTCTTTCCTGTATCTGGTTCCTATATTCATTATCTAATCATGTTCATATCTATCTATATATTCATCTATCTATCTATCAATCCATCTATCTATCTATCTATCTATCTATCTATCTATCTATCTTTGTGATTATATTAATATCAGTCTGTGTTGATTTCTTTTTATCTGTGACTTATAAACTAATGCCATCAGCTCGTGTTGGTCTCCGTATATCATCATTTTATGCAGCTGATATCCATCTATCTATCTATCTATCTATCCATCTATCTATCTATCTATCCATCTATCTATCTATCTGTCTATCTATCTATCTATCTATCTCAGTCTGCTCAAGTCTGCTCATATCTATCTATCAATCCATCTATCTACCTATCTATCTATCCAAGTCCACCAATATTCATGTATTGCATTGGAAGAACAGAAAAGGATCGGAAAGATAAAAAAAAAATAAAGGGCGAGTGAAAAGGGGAAAATGAAAATAAAGAAGTGTAAGGTATAAAGAAAAATTTATTGATAAGAGAGGAGAGACAGGAAAAGAGAAAGGAAAAAAAAGAAAGGGTAAAAAAGGGAGGAAGGATCAAACGGATTGAGAATGAAAAAGAAGAAAGAAAGAGAAAGTGAAAAATAGAAGGAATGAAAAAAAATTGAAAAAAAAGAAGAAATATGTTCAAGGTAAAAAAAAAATACATCTTCAAAAGTAAAAAAATAGAACTAGGAAAGCAAAAATTCTCGATTAATGATTGAAAGAAAAAGGGAAGGAAAAAACACTTCATTCCTATCTCGAACTCATTCGCAAACATAAAATAAGAAAAAGAAAAAATATATTTTTCATTGTCATCCATTGCTTGAACGAATAAATCAGATTCTTGAAGGCAAACAAGTGTGTGTTATTTATTTGTAGAATCAATGTCTTTGTTTTTATTGTGAGATCCCTTGTGATCAATGGTCAAATGAGTCATGCTTTATGGCTTGACAGGGTAACAAGCAGCTTTTCATACAAAGAAAAGTTCTGTTGCTCGAATGAGCATAGTTTCTCCACGTAAAAAACAGATAAAATCCAACTTGATGTGACGGATCCTTTTCTCACACGAATAGGAACCGGTTGCTTTGACGAGATATCAAACAAATCTCCTGAACGCTTCAGTAGTTTCCTAATTATTCTTGCTAATTTTAATGATGTTGTGTGGAAGGATTCGATTTTTCTCTTTTTAATACAGTCAGTGGATTGGCCGAATGGTTAGGACTGACAGAATTGGATCGGCAAGCCGAATTTACGCCCCCCGCTGAGACAGGTCGTATGCACTTGGCATAAATGCCCTTCGATTCGGCTTTAAATATACGAACAAACTCCATGGTATAATTCATATCAATATGATACGTAGTATGAACGTATGAACGTATCATAACATTGCAGATTAGTACAATTCAAAGATATTGATTTTTCCGTTGATTCCTTCCATATGGCTTTAGGATAGGCGAGTCCTAACTCTGAAAATTTACCCAGCAACTGAAATAAAGCGATGGTAAATTTGGTAAACTGATACACAATCGGACATTCGTGAATTGTCTGGTCCTAAGAGTTTGAAAATAGCACAAATGTTAGCCAAATTAGTCCTGCGTGCTCTCACTTCGATGATCTCCGTTAGGCCTAACCAAGCCAAATTTAGTATATATCTACTACAGAATACCCATGGAGAATGCCTGGCATTTTCAAGCCTATTTTCCGATAATCTCGAGAATGTATTCCTTCCTATTTGTATTTCCAACTTTATTTCTCATTGAGCCATTTCAACTTCTATATGAAATATTCGAAAGGGTCTATGAAAATATTTCAGCGAGATGTTTACGAAGTATTTTTCTCTGTATATATAATGGACTTACTTTGTTTCTTCACCGTACGTTCCATTGATAAAACACATAACTGTTCCTGCTACTGATTTTTCTTTTGTTCAGACTACTTATAACTCGAGTACGAAGAAAATTCACTGATAAATGTATATATAAATATATATGTATATATATCTTATATATATATATATATATATATATATACATATATATATATATATATATATATATATATATATATATATATTTGTCTTAATTGACATCTATAGACAGCTGTTTAATTGTATAAAAACTCTTCAGTGTGGTTATAGACAATCAAATATTCCTCTCAGTACCTTGAGGTAGGTCTGAAACCTTTGTTTCAGAGGCTGGCATTTTATCCCTGCCCTACGCAGAACTATACATTCAGTAAGACCGAATTTTAGGCGATTTACTTATGCACAATTCCTAGTCCAGTACCTAATCCATATATATATATATATATATATATATATATATATATATATATATATATATATATATATATATATATATATATATATATATACATATATATATATACAAAATTGAATTTACGTCTAGTTCAATTCCAGTAGGAACTTTCTATATATTTATCGTTAAGTAACATCCCGTGGCACTTCTACTGCTAAATCCCAACTGTTTAACCGAGCTTTCACTATCAATCAAAATAATCCAATCTTTTATTTCGAGACATCAAATCATGATGAGGCTGACTTTATTAGGCTAAGATCATCAGTTCCCGGAAAAAAATTGTTCTGAACCATCCAAAAGCGCGAAAACCTTAAAAAATATGACTAGACTGGGATATTAGGTGAGTTTATCAACACTTGTTATATTTTCAGGGAATATAGTTACAATTGCTTTCTCGGTGGAATTTCGCTTTCTTCAATTTTCCGAATCTTTTCCTTTTCCCCTTCTTTCATTCAAAGCATCAAATAACAATCCACATCCAAAACTCTGATCATTCGAATATACACTATAACCAAGTTTTCCTGCATCTAAATCAGTCTTCTCTAGATTCTTCCACAGTATTAGTATTGACAAGGAAAACGAGCAGTGTAAAGCAAGCTATGAAAGATGGGACGTAGATAAAGAAAGCTCACAAGGTGTGTCTATTGAATAACTAGTTTTAGCTCGAGAAAATATCCAACCATTTTTAATAACCCAAGAACTGACTAAGGCAGCTAGGACGTAACTTAACAACCATTCAGAGTGGGCCAAACTGTGCACGAGTAAACAGACGATCTCCCTTGAAGTTACTCAGTTGATAATGAGAAGCCATTCATTGTGCTTGTGTGTATTGTAAAGATAGCATTCGCTATGATTAAGCCTGCTTATTTTTCATGTAGAGTGATCTTAGGTAAGACGGCAAGCAAGAGATTAATATATACGTGTGTGTATATAGGTGTGTCTGTGTGGGTGTACTGTTGTACATACTTGTTTTTCAAAGATTTTTCTGGGGTATATTCATAGAAATATGACGTTTATATATATATATATATATATATATATATATATATATATATATATATATATATATGTATGTATATATATATATATATATATATATATATATATATATATATATATATGGGAACAAGCTAGCAACAAAATTACCCACTGCTAAAATGTTTTTTTATTTAATAATATCTCAAAAAATGAATCGAAAATTCACTTCTGGATTTGTTTCTCTCTTTCTTAAGTGAACCTAGAGAAAAGCAAAATGCATTCGATTGAAGATATTTCCTCTGATCAATTATCTACCGGATATATTGAACCAGATACAGTCATGATTAAAAAACATCAATAAACATTGTTTTATATCAATAATTAACATTCGATTATATATGTATATATATATATATATATATATACATACATACATACATACATACATACATACACTCACACACACACATATATATATATAAATATATATATATAAATATATATATATATATATATATATATATATATTACAAAAAATGTATTTCAATGTGTGTCACTAATCAAAGTGGACAAATCAATAATGTTTTCATCCAGCGAATTTCGATACCAGTGGTGAATGGATACGCATATATACGCCGATACATCAATAAATGAAGATGCATTTATTTTACATGAAATATTTTTCCGGCATAATTTACCCCTTTATCAACTAACGTTTAATTTTTGGACCTTTTGATCGATAGCAATATCATCTTTCGTGCTGTTGAAGGTTTCCTCCGATATCTCGAAGTAAAGCATTACAAAAGAAGTATATTATGTCAGCCAAAACACTGCAAAGTGTGGAGTAAGTTCTATTTATTTCTATAAGTAAATAGTTTAAGCGTTGTCAGATCTTAAAATTGTGACAATAGTCTGTTAGGCTGAGGTGTGGATATAAAGATGGTGGGAGGTACAGGGAAAAGGGGTGTTAGAAAAGCAGCTCCAGTACCGTGCTGCCTTCATCATCGTTCGCTGCCAAACAAATATTGAACGTTATTTTATTTTTTCGCGTTTTTCCGTGAAAGCAAAAATGCTATCGGAAAACAAGGATACTTTCATTTGTATTGCAAGCAATATGCTCGTAAATCTATTTTACACTTCCAAGATCCATCTTTCTAAAAAGCATTCTCCTTGTCAATGCCCTTAATTCAGTGATGAATACCAACGATATAAGTCGAATATTATAAATAGTTAATTTATTAACAACGCATCGAGGAACAGGCTTTTGATCCACCTCTGTATTCTGTTGAATAAACACTCATTGATCTTCTGAAAAAATATCAACTTGTCACAACATCCGTCTTATCTCAAAAACTAAGGAAGTGGAAGAACATATTGGAGATGAGGACCTCAAAATCTTTGCAAAAAGGAGACAAGATAAGAAAGTTAACACTTGATAGTTTTCACCTGAATGCTCAAATAGAAACAAATATTATATTGTTTTTTATTGCAGTCTTTATATTTATTTGTGTCGTGTTGATACGTACTTTGATTTTTGTTGGATTCACCAATGTTCACGCAAAGGTAATTTTTTAAGGGCTCGAGTAATATCAGGTGATATATCACCAGAGACAGGAGTAAAAGAAAAGGACATTCGATGGGAACTGGTTGTTTTACTGTCAAAATAACATTGTGTTGACGGAGACGTCAGGGACTTGTCCGGTGCATGGATTACAGATTTCGTACTTTAAATTCTTTTTTTTATATCTTCTTTTCTTCGAACAAGTTGTTTCCAAGAATCCCTTCCTGACAGAAAAGTGAGAAATTCTTGCATAATCAAAAAACCAACGGTATTAAAAAATCTCTCCTTGTTCGATTTGCAAAAGACATCACTTTGCAGTTGCGTGGCCTGTCCGCCAATTATCCCGCCATTTTGAATGTCCCAAGAACTGGTTGCGCAGCCTTGATCTGACAACTATTACTCTGCTGATCAAAATGGAAATCATGATGAAAATCTTCCTCCTTTTTATATTCGGCATCACTTTGCGTTAAAAACCAATTAATTAGGATGCCTAACATAACAAGCTTACAAATGAAGGTAATGACTTTCTTGGCTCTGTATTCTCTTCACAGCTACAGTAGAGAGAGGGGGGGGCGAACGAGAGAAAAAGTTCGTTGAAAGAGAGAGCTGAGAGAGAGAATGAAAGTTTGATGTCATTCTACTGCCAGCCACCAGGGGCTGTGGCCAGTCCATGGGCTGCAAGTTTACTTGGTGCTCTTCCATCTCTTACTCTACCCATTGTTCTGTCAGCTCTGTCTCTCTGGTGAACAGCCATTGGTCTCCTTTTTTTAAGGGCAAAGGCCACACTTGTTCTGCTCTCTCTTTTTTTCTAGATTATCTTCCCCCTTTCTTTCACCTGATACCGGACATAGATAATAATGTAACATTTTCTTTTCTATTTTCCAGCTGCTTCCCTTCGTTTCCCACGCAACCCAACTTACAATATATTTTCTTTACTTTCACTGTTTGAATCCTTACACACCGTTTTTATTTATCAACCAATTTTCGTTTTCTTCCTTTATATCTATTTATTTGAGTGGCTGCGACGGGCTATCTTTCTGCAAAAGTTTCAAGCAACTTAATTTTTTTTGTCAATGAATCTAATTAGAATATACCTAAAGTCTAAAAAGGGTTTGTCTGTAACTCCATATCATCGATCAAGTATATAAGTATAACTTCACTAATACTCACGTCAGAAATGTCTTAAACAAAAATGTATTTGAAAATAAGGTAAGATATTGCACACACAAGCACACACACGAACACAGGTGCACACACACACACACACACACATGTGTATATATATATATATATATATATATATATATATATATATATATATATGAGAAAAATGTTGTACGTATAGAGCACTCTATGAAATGAATGCAGTACATCTCCGAAATGGCTTTATATTATTGATATATCATTATATTATGTTATATTGCTAGCCTGATTTGTACCACATATACTGTGTATATATGTATATATATATATATATATATATATATATATATATATATATAATTTCTACACCATTTCATAAGTATTTTTCAATTATATAACGTGTATGACACTTTACCCAAACACAAGTAAACGTAGAAAATTCGAGAATCCTATTCCAAAGACAAGTCTTTCAATTTCCGAAATTCCATTCAGTGTTTCTTACGGATTCTCGATAACTTCTCCCATTGGAGGAAATTGAAAGCAAGTGACGGAATGTCAAACATGATCTTATGTTGAAAATTATCATAGAATTATTATGTAATACCATCACAGATATACAAATGCGTGTCCGTGTAATTGTATGTGTATATACATGTATTATATGTAAATTATGAACGAGCAAAATCTAGGTAAATCATATCGATGAAGGTGTATCATTCAGAAGTATATTAATAAATTCAGAGAGATGAAGACGTTTCGATATTTATAAATTCTTTTGCATAATCATCATTAATATCAAACGATGAATCTCTGGTTATAGTGTGAGTATATGATATCATTTATTTAGTTCCAATTCCCTTGGGGAAAGCTAGAATCCATCACTTCCCTAATCTGTTAATTGCAAGGTGAACTTCTGTTGTCAAAGAGTCTAGACGACGGATATCTTTGATTCCAGCGGTCAGAGGTTGGCAGCTTACAGTGGATCAGGGAGGAAATGATACTCGATTATACAAGTACCTAGGATTTAATGATGCTTCCCCATGAGTAAAATAAAAAGAATTGGAACAGAATGACATAGCTATAGCCTTTATTACACATTAAAAAAAACGCAAAATTTTGAGAAAAAAAAAAAACAAACAAACAGAAAAAAACAAAAAAACATCAGAGCATAGCATGACACCAAATGCAGGTAGAAAGATTTCAAAACTATTCATACGACATCTCCAGGGAAACATGTTTGCGTCATGTGATACGTAAATTACCGGCTCAGAAACGCCCACGATAGAGAAGTGTGGCGAATCCCGGAGAAAGTATTTGTCTAACGACGGACTTTGAAAGACTGATGATGATGATGATGATGATGATGATGATGATGATGATGATGATGATGATGATGATTTGGTCATGTTTAAAACGTTGCTCGATTTACGCAAGCCCAGCCAAGTTATTTGATAAACCCACCTCGTAGCTGTCAGTCTTCCTTGTCTTGTATCAAAACTTGCTTGAGCAACCAGATCCAGTTAACACGTGTCCCTGGTCAATGATAACGTTGGCATAAAATAAAACAAAAACTATTTAAGAATGATATTGGGACAACCTGTATCTCAATACTTTATTGCACCTTGCAGTAATGTATCTTTCTTGTCGGCAATTTGTTTCCTTATAATTTGATTTAACAACACTGCAAGTCTCTCTTGCCAATACTACAGTCGGTAAAGAATCTATAAAAATCAAATTTATGTGCAAAAGATGAGGACATCTTGAGTCGACAATTGGTCTGAGTTGGGAATTAGGTTTTTCCTATACTCTGAACGGAGGAGGGAAAAAGGAAATAAAATTAAAAAAACGGGAAGTAAAAGGAAACAGTTTTTCTAAAGTTGTTCGTTTTCAGGTGAAAACCAAAGATTCTATCGACAAAATCATCGATGAATTAAAACTGTTCAATAAACAGATTGATGAAGAGAATTAGACGTGGAAAATAGGTTGTAAGGGAATGAGAAACGCGATAAGCAACTAAATGATCTAGAAAATTAAATCAAAAACATCAAACGGGACATGATTTGCATTCGGGAAATGAGAAGACACGAAGAAGAAGAGATCAAAATAAAGATTAGACATCTTCTTTACAACTACGGAAAAGAGAAAGCAGACCAAAGCGGAGAAAGCTTTCTCATCAATAAAGAACAACGTGGTAAATAACATGGTCGGCTACGAACCTGTTTTTAGCTGCAGAGCCAGTGTCACACCGTGAAGCAATATTGATTTCTTTAGACGTCGTATATTCACTTTGGCTGTAGCCAGATTGGGGATAAGAAATGCAAGACCCATATCAGGATTCGAAATCGAACCTTCGCTTCCAATCATTGATCGACCGAAAATAAATCAAGGGCTTCCGTTTGAAAAACTAAATATAATCCTCTCTCAAAGAGAGAGAGAGAGAGAGAGAGATGGACAGAGCTATCGAGCTTGGCTAGAGACAAAGAGAGAGGAGACCAGACTTTCTACTGCAAGCGGCCAGGGCCAGCTGCCGCCCGTGGACACCGGTACACTTTCGGCGCCTACTCTAGTAGCTGTCTGTTCTGTTTTATCCTCTGTCTTCTCTATCTGATCCGTCTACCATGATTACCAACCTATTGTCTCCTTTTTAAAGGCAAGGGTGACTTTTCTTTTGCTATCTCTTTTACTAAATAACTTGCCCTCTTCTTGTACTCGATACAGGAAGTAAATGATCGTCTAACTTTTTCTTTCCTATTTCTCGTCTGCTTCTCTCGTTTCTTACGCTACTAAACTTACTAAATTACTAAACTTACGATCAATTTCTTCTTCCACCATTGGAATCCTTATACACAGTTTATTTTCACTTTTCCTCCTAATGTGTTTTTAATTAGGTGGCTGCGATGGGCTATACATCTGCCAGGGTTCCAAGTGACCACAATTATCTTGCCAATAAATATCTATGATGTTTCTTTAGTCTTTCTTGCGTCGGAAACAGGTTATTTTGTTACTTCTTATCTATGTTCAAGTATGGTAGTATAACTTCCCTTGTAGCTATGCCAAAAGTATCTCTAACTAAAGAATTATTCAAGAATAGAATAAGATATACAAAAATTATATCAAATATGTAATTGAAGAGTATCATCACCCCATCAAATTCTAACACAGTTTTAGAAAAGACATAAACTGAATATCATAAAAGTCCACGCTCCCAATTCGCAGTCAACTAAAGTGGAAATAGACAGCTTCTATGATGACTTGAAACTTTATTCTCTGAGGTGAAAGAAAATACTTAAATCTCATAATTACGGGACTTTAATGCATGTGTATGACAAGGAAATGAATGTTCTGTTGGCAAGTTTAGATATAAAGTACGGAACGATAGAATTGGACATTTTGTAAACTTCGCAATTGTGAACAGGTTCAAAATCATGAACACTTTGTTCAAAAAGAAACTCGATAGAAAATCGTCTTGAAAGATTCCTAACCACGGAACCAAAAACAAAATAGATAATACTTTAGCAGGCAAAAGCAACTCCGTCAGAATCATTCAAGTTCATAATCAAATCAACGTAAGAATTACCACAGACTGGTAATATACGAGATAAATATAAATTAAGATGAACAAAGAACGTTGAAAATGATCTACACCAAACTGGAGCCATTAAACGCACTAAAAAAGCTGAGTCGATCCTTAAAGCTTGAAATGGAAAAAATATGAAATTTCCATCCAACCAGATGGCAAGGACATCAAAATCAACGGATTTAACAATAAAAATACAAGCCTATCTAACTACGTTGCCATTATTTTAAAGAAAACAGAAAGCATTACTAAAATCTCAAATGAAGCTAGGAATCTCAAGCCACAGACGACAAGAGAAAATCGGAGAAACAAAACAGAATAAAAAATTGAAGAGAAACGAAAAGAAAACTGAAGATAGAGACCAATAAGCATCGAAACCATGAAAAGGATTCTTACTCAAGCTTACAAGGAGAGGTCACAAGACAGTACAATATAAACAGCAAAAAACAGGAGTGTGAGACATGATAGGATTCATCAGAAAAGTCAAATGAAATGAATACTCAAATGACAATGGGCTGGTTATATTGCGAATAATGGATATTATGACTCAAAACATGAATCCCTTGAGATCACATGTATAAATAAAGCCAGCAGGATACAAAATAGGTAAATGAACTACACAAATTCGGAAAGTATTGACTCCGCGATGCCCATTAAAAATAGATGTAGCAAATCATGGGGGAAGTCAATGTTCAACGACGAATGATATAAGGCTGATGATACACACATATGTAGATGGATAAGTCCAGAACCTGACACTACCTGCCCCCCCCCCAGTCTGGGATTCATCATGTTCTTTTCAAAGTGAGTATCCGACGTCCAAAAAAATCAATATTGCTTCATGGTGAGACACTGGCTCTGCAGCTAAAAACAGGTTTGTGGTCGACCATGTACATGGTTTGAATATTAGAAATATAAGAAATATGCTTAACTGCTTATAAGTGTGAATATTTTTATCTAACAGTTCTTGGAATTCCATAAAACGCTTCTACAAACCTTCTCTGAACGTAGAAGTTCCTTTGAAATGAACGCAATACTCTTCTGCAATTATTGCATTGCTGTATATTGTAGTGTAAGTACCATGGATTATTTTATCTGATCTGGGAACACAGAAACATTTCAATATAGATTGATGGTAATTACGTTTTAACGCCATTTTGGTTCATTAGAGTTCCACTGGTCAAATTCCAGTATACAATGTACATCCTTTATAACATACACAGACACACACACATAAACGCTCACTCATGCATGATCGTAGATATATACGTATCTATCTATCAATCGATATATATATATATATATATATATATATATATATATATATATGTGTGTGTGTGTGTGTGTGTGTGTGTGTGTATGTATGTATGTATGCATACTTTGCCAGTCGAACATCAGTCAACAATCGATCTATATTCAGGCTAAAGCTCTTTAATTTGTGTCATTTTAATTTAAAAAATCTACCAGTTACACGCGAGAAGATTGCAGCTTTTGAATATACACACTAAGTGGGAACATAAATAAGTTCACAGCCTACAGATCAAAAAAAATATTTCTACACAACGATTTTATGCATAATCGATTGATGCGCAAGCAAATCTTACTGGAGACCAACTACTGGCATGGGATTTGGATGTTTATTTTCAAATAAAACTTGTTTCCATCATGCTGCAATTGACATAAAAGTGTACGGTTCATAAACCAATCGTTAATTCACGCTTAAGACTTTAGAATGTCCATGTGTACGTACAAACGAATAATTTTATAGCTCAATGATCTTGATTTGTACGGCGCATAAACTATTTTTGAATCATTCCAGGGTTCTCCACCCAATATGTATATATATATATATATATATATATATATATGTATATATACACACACAAACACACACATATATATATATATATATATACCCACACACACACATATATATATATATATATATGAGTGTGCGTGTGTGCGTGTGTGCATGTATAAATTTACATATTCAGTTTGTAGCAAATACATCTATCTTATGCTGAAAATATTTTTCTACGTATCATCCTACCAAACATACGAAATCTTTCTGATAAAAATTCAGCCAACATTTCATCACATAACAGTTTAAATACACGATTGATCACATTCTTTGTTATCTTTCCAGGAACTGAAAAAAAGAAATGACGTTTTGGAAAAAAAGATTAAAAAATATCCTATTATGTTTAAAACAGAGATCAAAAGGACACTTTGAATTAAGTGATTTGTTCGCTAATATTCCCTTACCCTTATAATTTATATATATATACATACATATATATATATATATATATATATATATATATATATATATATATATATATATATATATATATATATATATACATATATATGCATATATGCATATATGAATGAATATAAAAGTACTAATTTCCGACAGAAAGTGTCGAATAACTTATAAAGATAAGAAATAAGAAACAGTCAAACTGATTGGAGATAAACATTGATGAAATAGCAGAAGAAATGCAATCATGAATACAATCAGTATTTACTGAGTATTCAAATCATTATCCCGGTGTGTCTGTGTGTGTGTGTGTGTGCATATATATATATATATATATATATATATATATATATATATATATATATATATATATATATATATATATAATGAAAAATTGTACCTAACTTATCAATATACAAAAACATAGCTGCTACTGATTTTGAAGTGGTGCCTATTGAGAGTAAAAAGAGGAAATGTTTCTTCTTTTGTTTGGTATAGATCTGTATTTTGGAATACACTCCTATGTTTAAATATATGGGATGTAAGTCTAAAAAGGTTTCCAAGAGATTTACGTGCGATGATAGGAAACACAACATTGATATTACATAAAAAGTTAGAGAGGGAACTTTTTTATAACTTGAGTAATATTAGGTAAAATTCTCACATAGAATTTCGTTTGAAATTGATTTTTTTTCCTGTCAAGATGACCTGACAGGATATGCATTATAGATTTTGAATCACTTGTTATTGTGCAATAGGAATTGAAAAATTGTTTCCAAAATCGATTCTATCCTAACTTGTATAAGGCATCACGTTGTATCTGAACACTTTGTGTTTAAAACGTGTTATTTATTTCCGCCTGTTGTCGTGCAACTGTTAATAAGCTTGTGTCCATCAGTTTTTAAAAACCAGGATTTTGGTCCCCCCCCAATATTGTAGGGTTATTTCAGACGGTTTTGTAAATATGTACCACTGATATTGACAGTCGGGTGGGTCATAATGCAATGAATCATCTGTCAAGTGCAAAGGAAAGAAAGATTAAAACTTTAAAAACACTAAAAAAAAACAACACTTGATTTAGTGTTTTCACTTAATTTTCATTTCACGTTTTCATTTCAATTGAATCACTTCACACCTTTTTATGTCATTATGTCACTCACAAAGACCTTCTTGATAAAAAACATAGTCGTAATATATATATATATATATATATATATATATATATATATATATATATATATATATATATATATATATATATATATATATATAGTGGCTATAGACTATCCATTATCCCATCCAGTACCAAGAGATAGGACTGAAACCGGGGGCCGGTATCCAACATCAGTGCTACGAAATTTGACGGTCAGTAGTGTTGAATTTAATCTATGTATATATTTATTTAGCTTAAATTTTCTATCCACAAGAGTGCTCTATTCCTATGGAAGAGCATTTAACAAGCTTACAATGAACGAATATTTCCCTTAAAGAGTGCTCAACCCTAGATAGAGGAGTGTTGATTATTGTGTCATTGGCAGACAGCTGTTTCGTTGTATAACAACTCTTCAGTGTGGCTATAGACTATCCATAATCCCATCCAGTCACACTAGGCATGATTGAAAGAGAGAGAGAGAGAGAGAGAGAGAGAGAAAGAAAGAAAGAGAGAGAGAGAGAGAGAGAAAAATAAAGAAAGAGAGAGAGAGGGAGGTGTGTGTGTGTGTGTGTGTGTGTGTGTGTGTGTGTGTGTGTGTGTGTGTGTGTGTGTGAGTGCATGTATTTTTGTGTCCGTGTGTCCGTGTGTATCTGTATATATATAACTCCAGGATTAGCTGATGCTGTGCCCCACAAAAAAAAAACAAATAAAAAATATAAGAAAAATATATACACACTAACAGAAATAGAGACATGGAATCGATTCCTGAATTTGGATTCTTAAATCAAGTGAGATGTAGTTGGAACAGACACGATTAAATAATGAAAATGATTTGCATGACACATAGTCGTTGATATTTTTGAAAGTTCGTAAGAATCACATAAGTTTTGATATACTTTTTCAAAAAGATCCTATCGGAATTATTACGATATATGTAATATCATGAACTTATTGAAAACAGAAATAACATCATTCAAACTAAAAGTCCTTTAATTCATAAAATTTCATATATAATCTCATAATTTTTGTTTCAATCAATGTTACAACTTGTTTCTAAAGGAATCGGCAAGATGATTGAAATGTCTGAAGATTTTGTTTTCTGAATTGTTATCATCTGATTATTCCCGTTCCCTTTCTGTCTGTCTGTCTCTGTTCGTGTGTTTGCTTGTCCGTCTGTTTGCTTGTCTGTCTTTCTCTCTTTATGTATATATATATATATATATATATATATATATATATATATATATATATGTATATGTGTGTATATATACATATCTAAATATATATATATATATATATATATATATATATATATATATATATATATATATATATATATATATATATATATATATATATATATATATATATATATATTGATCTAGATGTGTATAATATAATTCATAATTTCTAAATCAATCAATTTTGGTAACTTTTTGTTGAGTGTTGAACTGTCAAACTTCGTTCACTCGTGAAATTGTTATCAACTGATCAATCTTAAGTTTTCAAAATTTATTTTCTCATTTCTTCCTTTGTATGCCATTTCGAGATATATGAATATATATTTATAAATTGATCCATATTGTTACAATCATGTTTTGACAATCTTCTTCACAATTCATTCTGTTAGCTGCTTTTTATTTTCATTTTCATTTTACATCATAAGACGTACTATAAATACTAGCCTAGTTCTCGTCAGAAATTACGGATTATTTCATTTTAGATGTGGACTTTGCTACTATACTGTAGATAAATATAAATAGTGAGTTGGATGCATTATCTGAAATATTATATTGATTGATATTTATAAAACAATTAAATGACGAATTGATGAATATCAAATGCTGAAAAAATATACATAAATAATGTATTTTCATATAATTTGTAATTGGAGTTCATTGTATGTTGTCCATTAATCAATAATTACTTTTTGGCGTTTGTTTAACCAACAAAAAATGTGTTAGTGATAGTGACTAAAAATGAAACATTACCTTCTTTTTAGATTTTGACTCAATTCAGTGATACAATGATTAGATTCAATTTTCAAAGTAACTCGATACTGCCTATCGATTGAGCAAACTGGCTGTTTATGCAGATATCGTTGCCCTCTTTCCACTGAGCAGTAAAGAAGTTCATACTCGAATTTGTAGAATATTGCATAATAATGACCTAACTGGATTGTCGTAGGACTGTTCCCAAAATTGTCGAAAGAATCGGGTCCCTCATTTCTTTTGTTTAGAAAAATTCTTGGTTTCCAACGAAGTATCGATTTTCAGAATTTCGTTCTACCATCTGTGCTGTTAACCGTGAAGCTATCTGCACTTCAAGAGTCTTCTTCTCAAATTCAACGCAATTATTTCTTTATTCTATCCCCAATTTCTTTGTTATCAGTGGAGGTGTGCGTATTAGTACGAATATCCGGTACACCTGTTATAAATCTTCTCGATTTGTTATGAATCAATCTGTAGATAGGCTTTCGAAAAAATCGAAATCGACTTTATCCCTTCAGGTAATTGGCAGGTTAGAAAGAAATCAATGGAACATTCACCTATATTGTTTCGTCCAAATTTCTCAAGATGAGATAAAACTCAATGATTTGGTTCCAATCGTCATCATCATCTCGTACAAGGAAAGGAAAATAAGTCTGGTTTGTAAATTAATAGAAACGATCACGCAATTCGCGTCACTTGACAGCATTTAGAGTGATCAAGTGAAAATTGGAAAAGAATGTGTTCTATGAACTAATCATTCCTTTCGGCTTTTTTGAAAGAAAACATATTTTATAGACATCATCATCATCATCATCATCATCATCATCATCATCATCATCATCATCATCATCATCATCATCATCATCATCATCAGTTTTTTGTCGTCCGTCGTTGGATAGAGACGTTCCCCTTGATTCATCCGACATATTGATCATAGCTGTTACAGAGTCAACACTTTCTATACTTGCCCAGTTCATCTCACCATCTTGTATTCTGCCGGATTCGGTTTTGCATGTGATATCTGGAGATCCATGTAGTGTGTCGTGGGGTGCATCGGTTATCAGCAATTCTTGCTGCATGAATAAGTAAATATCAAGAATCTAAACCGCTTAGTTCCATTGGTTAGGCCCATGTGCAGGTTTCATACATACGCCCAGTCAGTCAGCTTAAAAAGTGGGGAAACCTATGTTTGTAGATTTGGAGACAGTTTCTGTTGACGTTTTCTAATAGATGAAACAAATGAATGAGAGAAAACGAAAGAAATATCAAGAACATTGGGATAGGGGATTAAATGTGATGGAAAGAAAAAGTAAAGAAAGGAAAAACGACCAAAAAAATTGAAGGAAGGAAGAAAGAGAGAAAGGATTAAAAAAAGGGGAGGAATGAAGACAGAAAGAGAAAAAAAGGAAAGCTAGATTGCTAAACATATGCCAGATATCCGAAGTATCAAACATATTCAGCCTTGTACGACACAAGGCTTTGAAGGTTGGGTTCTCTGTGGTGACTAAACTAATTACAAATCCGAACGATATGTTGCTAATGAACTTCAAGTTACCATTGTTATTATATCTTAATAAGAAAGTTTTTGGTCGATATTACTTAACATATAACTCCTCAAAGAATATTTGAGCGCTTCATAGTAGTTCATTCCCACAAGCCATTGTTAGTGGAATGAAAACCTTCTTTCAGTCTCCATGTTCAGGCTGTTAACCTTACATAATATGTAGCTTGATTAAAAAAGTACTTGCTGTCGATTCAGTTATTTCGAAACTTGGGTCTACATGCTATCAACATAACTTTTGAAGATCTTCAACCTTTTATCATAATCTATATTCCACGGTTATTTGTACTGCATTTAAAGCAGATGCTTACACAACAAGTATTTTGTTCTGAAATCGTGTGAAATCTTTGTGTTTGATCGGAAATCTCGGTGAGTCAATCATTCACAAGTTTTTGATTCCCCCAAGGTACAACATAAAACAGATGTGGCCCTGGATAATCGTAAAGTAGGTAAAGCCTCTGATTCTCGAACCACATAAAGCAGAAAGACATCAAACCGACAGAATCTCCAGAAAGTCTGTAGAATCTCCAATTCTACGTCAATATCAACTAGTAATACCTTGGTATAAAAAAATATCTCACTATTTATGAAAACATTTAAAAACTTTCATTAACTTTACTATCTAATGTTACTTACTGCAGCACACTATGTAATCATTTTTCTTGGTCTAAATGTATTTATGAGGATGAATACGGTCCTAAGTTTCCTTTTTATAAATGTTTGTAAATTTATAAAATTTGTCAGTTCAGCTCAGCCGGTAGAAGAGCCTCCAGTTGATCTCTTATTGCAATTTCCAATCACGGTAGGGAAATGATAACTATATATATATATATATATATATATATATATATATATATATATATATATATATATATATTACTAACTTCGGGGCGTTTCAACAACCTCATAGCTGCTTGAGGAAATTGCTTGAGGTTGAAACAGAAACAAATCCGTGTGAAAACGTTTTTGAACAGTTTCAGTTTTAGAAACATCATCCCCCCGAAGCTCTGCAATAGGTGGAATCAAATCATTTGACTTTAATACAAAGATGGAAACTATTACTGTCAATGAGATTTAATTCATATCGAGCAGCATTACGTCTTGACATGGAGTAATTCCAGTTTTATTAATTATATCAAAGAAGACCAATTGTTTTGTCATTATCTGGTGTCTTCTTTTAACGAATAGTTCAGTTGAATTGATTCTCACGTACAATTCAAGACTCACAAGCTTTATTTTTGCCTCTTTCGACGTTGTGGATAGACATACTGTGAATAATGAAAGATCATGGTGATTAATTAATCGGGTATTCGGTATATTATCCCTAATTTCGTTAATTTCATCACAAATTTCAAGGTGGTTAGCTTCCAAGCCTTTCTTCATGTATTTCTCTTTGTTAATACTGTATTTGGGATTGATATGTTTATCAGAATACGAACACCTTTTCGATGATATCTTTTTCTGGTGATTATTATTATCATTACAATAATTAATATTACAACCATCAGAATTGTTCGAATCTGATGCACTTTAATAGATAAAATGGTGTGTTTGTAGAACAGGGCGAATTAAAGAAAAAAAACATTCCTTATGGACAAAAAAACAGAAATTACAATCTTTTGATGCCTAAACCCTCATTCTATCGTCTCGGCTGTTCATGCAAGCATTTAATAACTAAGAAGAAATCAAATAACAACACGTTCAGCCAGTGGAAGTACACAGTTAAACACACAAACAGTATTAAGATAATTGTCCTATAAACGTTGTTGATTGTTGGTTTATTTCCCGTGTGTCTGGAATATTTTGAAAGGTAAACAACACTGGGAAATATATTTTAATTAAAATTTGCTTCAGACAATTACGACAGGAAAATCAAAAGGGTAACAATAAAGGCTGTGCAGCTTGTTCAAGAGTCACTTTGGAAATGGAAGGGGAAAAATCTTCTCTACTACAATCATTTCAGATTTATCAAATGTCTTGACGTCAATTCTTGAATTTAATTAATCAAGAAATAAGTTCTGTTTGTCAATAACCAAATGAGGCAGATTAAATATTGTTTGAATGTTATGAATTTACAATTGAAGTGATTCCAGACATTGGCCGAAATGAATAAGTCCATTAAATGCTTTTTCAATGCTGTCAACTTTGACAAGCATTACATTTAGAAGTGAAAAAAATTTCCAGTGTTTTGGGTATCTTGGGTATGTTTGCCATCCCCTGATTATTATCTTGGACTTGATTGCTCGACTGCAGGGTATCATTTAGTGAATGAAACATCCATGAAATTTGTTAAGCCCCTTTTGACACGTTCGATTACTCGCAGAACCTTATTCAAAAACAGATCCGTACTGTTTTTGCATTCCTAACCAATGTAATATTTATGTTTAAAAGAAGCAAATGTTGCAGGGAATACTGCATCCCCCAATCATTTCTGTCAGATTTAATAAACAAAAACAACAACAACAAAAAAAATACTCTGAGACAAATTTGAAGAAAAATACAATTTATTATGAAAATCAAAAGTGATCTCCGTGAATATCATTTGAAACTTAACTACTTCAATGCCATCCTAATGCTTAATGGTTATCAGCACAGGAAATAAATCTGATGGAAAGTGTTCAAACTCAGACTTATAGAGTTCGCATATCTACATACCAATACCCTCGGGAAAAGCATGCATCCATGATTCTCTTTGCTAGCAGGACAGATTGGGTTTTTCAACTTTTGTTTGCTACCAGTTTAGGAAGGCACAACTCTGAATTCGAAAAGAGGAAGCCCAAGCTCAGTCATTGCTCTGACAAAGTAAGGAACGTAATCCTGATATGTATAATTAGCAGGGCTTTGGAAGGACTCCGTACGATCTAGGAAGTCAAAAGTGAGTTAAAGTAAAATGCTCTATTGGAATAGGGTTGAATAAAAGTAGACCAGAAAAGAAAGTTAATATTGGTTTTCACCTATCCAGGACACCCCGAGTTAAGTAGAGGCTTGACATAATATTCACTTAACGTATCTCTTTATTCAACTAAATGTGATTTCATTAAGAGAAAAAATAATTGAAGTGTACGTTAATGGTATGATTAAATTGAAAGAGAGAAAGATTATAGCTTGTGAATCCCATTCGGGAGTAATTTGCGTAGGTGAGTACTCCTCAAAACCAACTCTTGGACGAGACGAAATGACACGTAAACAAAAGTTTTAAATTTGAAAAAAAATATTTCTAGGCACTTGGATTCTTCTTACAAAATCACTGATCTCTGCACTTGAATAGGGGAAATTGCATCAAAGTTTCAGTCACTGGATAATGCTTCGAGATGATGTTGAAAAAAATTCGTGTCTTATAAATCAACTCAACAATCGTACAAAATATGTGTGTCTTGATCGAATATCGACCGTCTGTCATCAAAGATGGAGACTTCATCAGTGTTAATGTCATATTTTCAACTCGTTTATCAAAGGAACTGATGTTATTCTAACAAAGAAAACTGAATTAATCCAATTCATTTTCCATTTTTTTTTAGATTTCAGTTTAATCTTTCTGGAATTGATATCATTGTCTGAGATATTTGCTGATATATCATGTTTACAATCCCAATGTTAAAGTGATGGCACCAAAGTTATAAAGTATCGAGCCATTTCATATATCTGGATAACCGATTGTTTGACCTCATTTGAAATCAACCAGAAGGAACTTTCTTGTGCATGCATTGGTAGACAATCTCCGGTAAAGTTACTCAGTCGGAAATGAGGCATCATTGAGTGAGTTTGTACGCAATATGACCGACACATAGCAATAAGAGAATGGTGGATATTGTGTTATCTAGCTGAGATTCATATACTACATCCGGTCCAATCTCTTCTGTGATCGTTATTTTCATTAAATCAAAAGAGAAAATCGACCCTTAGGAAAATTTCTGCATGTTTATATTGTTTATTCTAGAATTCGAATATTCAAATCTCTGGGGTGATTGTTGTTTTTATTACTATCTTAGTTTGAAAAGCTCCTGAAGAAAGACCCATAAGTATATCTAATTTCACGTCTTTTAAAATGCAAGAATCATATTAACTCAACCGAATTTCAGACAAGGATATCGATCAGAAAACGATATACATTATTTATGAATATAATACAGAGTGCTAGAATTATTGTGCTGAATATTTTCTTCTTTGGAAGAAAGGCGTGCTTCTTGTGGCATTTATCAACCAAGAAAAAGAGTCGACTCTTTCTTATTGGATTTTTCACGATATCTAAAATAAGAAATAAATGAAAAAGTTGATATGAAAAACTGAAAGAAATCATGAAAAAGTTGAATATATTTGGAGAAAATGCAAAAAAGAAAAAGAAAAAGGGGTTAAAGTCATGGAAAAAATATTAAAAATACCGGAGGAAAACTTGTCGAAAGTAAAAAAAAATCTCAGAAGGTAATTCCATGCCAGACTCAAACATTCTGCAGAACTTTTCTAAAAATCTTGAATTTCTCAACAGACATTGTTTTCTGATTGAAACATCAGATAAACGATGTTTTTTTTAAAGAACAATAATCTACTCCTGGCATTTGATCGACCAGGAAAAATTCACTCACCATTTCAGCACAAAAAAATATTACAGCATCGCACTTTTTTTTATTCCCATCCATTTCCGGCAAATATTTCTGATCGTTAATAGCTGACCTTTCTTTTTCCCAAATCCGACTTCGTGTCTCGAATCGCCCCTCGGCGTCCATATTTGAACTCTCTCCGACATTCAAAGCCAAGAACACAGTCAGACCATATGAAATATTTTTTTAGAATCTTGATGAATAAAAGAAATAAAATCATTTTGGTTTTCAATTGCCATCTCCTTAAAAACAGTGGCATCACGAATGTTGGTGCCACCCATTGAAATAAATTTGGTAAGAGATGGCTTCTTAACCATGAACTGATTGATAGATAGATAAACTGATAGATAGGTGTGAAAAAGCTGAGATTAACAAATGTTTACACTTGTTATGTGAACTGATGTACTGAGGTCCATAGCCATCAGATAATTATCTAATGGACTTTCCAGCACCGAACTGGAATTATTATTTATTTCAGTCCTACATCCCGAACAGAAGATCGGATTAATTCAAAAAAAGACTTTCGCCTTTCAACATATCTCTGATTTAAATGAGCGATTCATTTCTTAGGGATGGAAAATATCCATCACTTCCGTTACTCTCGAGAGAAATCTCGAATAATAATTACCAACACTTTATTGAAATCTTTTTATCTTCCAAGATAATCCAGCTGATTACTGTCTAATATTCTTCGATCGCTATTATCTAAAAACTACTTTGATATCATCAGTTGATTGTAAGTGTTAAACTTGATCCACAATCGATCGGATAAAATATACCTTTGAGAACCCAGAAAATAATAAATGTTTATATTTGAGTTCGATCCTCGCATGGCAAAATTTTTGATCAACTATTCGAGATATATTCGTTAATGATAACCACATAGTTGGAATTCTAATTGATTAAAAATGATTTCACTATAAAAATGCATTGTGAATAACGTAGACTGATCAGTAACTAATGCAATTACTGATGTAATGAAGATTTTTGTGTATAATACAATTGTATTCTATGGGAATGTATCGAAAACATGGTAAAATGCATTTCATATATATATATAAGATGGAATTTAAGCGATATATATATATATATATATATATATAGTGTCATCCAAAGACGGCTGTCTCGTTGTATTACAACTATTCACTGTGGCGATAGACTATGCATCGTCCCATCCAGTACCAAGAGGTAGGATCGAAACCTTAGCCTCAGACCAAGAGGCTGGTATCCTCACTATGCTCCACGGAACTGGACGGTCAGTAATATGGAATTCAAGCGATGTATTTATTTACGCATATATATACCTCGTTCACCAGAGTGCTCTATTCTGTAATTGTCTGTGTGTATGTGTGTGTTTTAGAATTAATACATTTTTTATTGTCGAATATTGTTATTTCTTGCATCATACACATATTAACATGTATCGATTGTGGACGAATCAGAGCAATTAGGGCGAAACCGTGTAAATCTTTGGGCAAATCAATTCATTTGGCCCTTTAACCAGAGAGTTACCATACTCACAATATAAATACTATTTGTATTAAATAATTAGAACCATTTTCTGGATAATACCAACTTTTCAACGATATTTGGTTTTTGTGTTTAAGTATTATTTCACGTCTCATAAGGTGTGCATATGTTTTCTACTAGATTTGATATATGTGCATGCTTGTAGGTATGTGTATGTATATTTTAAACTAATTAAAATATTTAAATCAACACATACGAGCATGCACACACACAAACACACACACACACACACACATATACATATATGTATATAATCAAATATCGCTTTAAAGTGCTACCCCACATTCATTTGGGTACTAAGATATTTCAAAATGATTAAAAACGTTTCAAGTACAAAGCGTAATTCGGTGATAAAAAAAAATACACTTACATCAAAAATATTCTTCAGGCTACAGGGACAGCTCCAAGTTTTAACAGATAGAAAACTAATGCACACAAGACATCCATCTCTGTCAGAAAAAAATGTCAGTAAAGAGAGATAAAATAAGTGTTTATCATGAAAGAAACCTCCCCTGGCATACGATAAAAATTATTTTCGAATTTGAATCTTATTTGTCTTTATTTTTCTGTTGTCGGTAGAGTCATATGTTTTTGTGCCTTTTCTCTTTGCAAAGATATTTGCAGTGGAACAGAACAACTTGTAGGAACATTTTATATCAATGAAATTTGTTTTTCCGCAGACTCTCTTTCCTTTTTAACGCTCTCTCCACTATTTTTATTTTTCAATTTTCTTTCCTTTTTTCTTTTTTTTCTTCTTGCATCTTCAAAGCATTTTGAGCCTATCTCGATACTTTCAACTATGTTTCTTCTGGGTATTTGCCTTTATTCAATTTTTGCTTCCTTCTTTTTTTCCCCAGTATTTCTTCCATTTTTTCCATTTTTTCTCTCTTTTCCCTTCAATTTCTCCCAATATACCTTTTTCTTTCTTTCAATTTTTCTTTCTTTCATTTTTTCATTCTGTTTTTTTTTTTAAATTCTTTCTTCCTCTATTTCTTCTATCTGTCTATAATTCTCTCCACAATTGTAATTCCTTCTTTTATTTCATTTCTATCGTCCCTCTTTGTTTTTACGTATTCTTTCTCTTTATTCTTCATTTTGTCATTTATTTCCATTGCTGTTCTTTCCCAATATTCTCGATTTTCATTCATTTTCTCTCTTTTTTTCTTTCTGTCTTGCATTCTTTTACTTTTGCCTCCATTCTGTATTTCTATTCTATTATTTTTATGTTTTCAATTTTGTTTTAATTTTCTATTTTTTTAATTTTCTTTGACCATTCCAACCCAAAGATTTGTCTTTATTCGAGTTTTCTTTCATCACTTTCATTCAACAACTAATATCCTTGAGATATCTTATGATTATAGGATAGTATATCGATACACTGTCCTGACAAGACAACAAAGGAAGAGTTACTGTTTGATACAGGTTTCCTCCACTTTGTTGAAGTGGATGCTTTTTATGAAAATTTCGTGAAACAAAATGACGTAAAAAAACGGGGAAATCATTATTATTTCAGGTAGGATGATTTTTTGAGCATTCCAATACCCTCAAGATAATATTAATATTTCTGCAAGTTTTGCGTCAAGTATAAGATCATTTATGCTCATTTTGACTCTCTTTCTACTTAAAGACTGATCTCGCAAACACGGCTCAAAATGAGAACGATATAAAGTAGAGATGCTCACAAACTTGGATAGGAGCTATTGGGGCAGGAGCTCTTTGGTTAAAGTAAAGTGACCTAAAATGAACTTGGAAGCGACAGGGCTGTATCGAAAAAAGTCTATTTCATTCCTTCTTTGCTAACTTTTATTCTTCATACATTACATCAGATTTGTAAAAATTAGTATCACAATATTATATTTAAAGAAGGGCCCTGACCAATTTTTAGTGATAAAGAATTATAAACATTAGTAGCCAATGGCAAATAAATAGTGCTTTGAACTTCACACACCCACGTACACACACACACACACACGTATATATACATATACATATACATATATATTTGCATTCAATTAGTTTATTTTTGGCCAATATTCTCCCCAAATGTAAAGAATTGCCTAAAATAGAATGAAATAATTTGGATTACGAATTCATTTGGCATAAAACTTCTTGGAATTGTATCAAAAACGCCGAAAACAACGTGAATATTTCCTGGCAAATAGATGTCTAAATTAAATGATATACTCTGATACAATCTTGCTGCCTCAGATAAATTCAGAACTTCATGAACACACACATACACATACATATAAGCTACTTTTATAACTGGAATATTCCCAATATATATATATATATATATATATATATATATATATATATATATATGATTGGAATATCATACAGTGCATTTAGGAGGATCAAAGTTTTTTCAATATATATATATATATATATATATATATATATATATATATATATATGTATATATATTCTGTTTTTCTGATTTTTATTGAAGTTGCTTCATTAACGAGGACACAGACGTTTGAATATTTACGCAGTGTGTGTAAATGCAAGTCCATGCATCTGCATAACGGTACAGATGGTTGGCTCTCCGTGTATGTATGTATTATACTTGAAGGCCACTAATCCATCAATTGATTTTATTTTTTTTTTCGATATATAGCTGATCATCCTGACTCGGCATGCGAAAATCCATGGTAATGGGACAATTTTTATGATTTGAGTAATCAGACCTGTCCATATCACTGGTAATCTCAATATACCATTTCGGACATTACAGATTTTTCTTATTACCGAAATCTCACATTTTGTCGTCATTTTTTATATCTTTCTATTTTCTTTCAATCAATTTTTTTTCCCTTTTTTTTCCGTTTTTGTCTTTTTTTCTCTTCCTCTCCTCTTCTGTTCTCATTGTTTCTCTTTTCCTTTCCTTTTCACAATCCCTTTCTCCAATTTCCTCTTTCCTCTTCCCCCACTTTTTCCTCTTATTTTAGTTGTCTCTCCTTCATTTGCGCTTCTGTCTTTCTCATTTGCTCTTCCTTCACACCCTTTCTTTCTTTTTGTCTCTTTTTCCTCCTTCTCTTGTGTTCTCATTCTTTCTCCTACAATTTCCTTTTCACTTCCCCTTTTTTCCCATCTACTCTTTCCTCTTCCTCCATTTTTTTAATTTTCCTCTTTGTGGTCTCTCCTTCATTCAGCCTCATTTCTTTCTCATCGTCTCTTCCTTCGTACTTTTCCTTCCTTTTTCGTTCCCACTCAATCGTTTTCTTTCTCATTTTCCTTCCATCCCTTTTTCTTTCCACTTGTTCTTCTTTCCTCTCCCTGAATATCTCTGCTTTTTTTTCTTTTATCTTCCAAAATATGGCCCTTTCACCAATAATCCACCCACAAAAACATCGTTTATAAGAAAAGATTATCCAAATGTATTATGATATCAATAACGCAATGAACTCATAAAAAAGGGGTATATTTAAGATCCCATTATTGAGAAGTTCCCTTTACTTTGCATTTCAGATTTCTTTTCCGGATCAAAATTATGAATAAAGAATAATGTATTAATCGGATTATGAAATAATTTTTCTATTATCTAGCATTCCATATTCAACACTTCTCTGCATTAAAAGATTGAAATGATTTGGATCGATTATTTAGTACTTGATCAGGAATAAAGGGATATTCAACAGATTTATAGTTTTTCATGACTAAAAAAATCCTTTTGGTTATTCTTTTAAATTTTTTGACGATTTATGCTCTCTCTCTCTCACACACACGCATAAACAGACACCCAAATACGCACAAACACACACACACATACACAGACACACAAACACACACACATACACACACACACACACACACACATATATATATATATATATATATATATATATATATATATATATCACTACTGCTGTACCCATAAGGAGGGTGGGACTATTCTAATATTGATTGGTGTTTCTGCCTTAAACCAGAGTATTTGTGCTCTATATCTAAAAACAAAGGCATCATCTAAGGCATTCCTTCTTACGAGCAGATTGTAAAATATATCTGCTGATTGAGAAGTCTCACTATATCTATATATATATATATATATATATATATATATATATATATACTAATCGTCGTAGTAAAAACATTATATACCTTCTAGAGTACAATAGGTGCAAGTTACAATGCATAAGCAAGTCGGAGTGGCAATTACAACAATTACAGACAGGATTAAATCATAAAACAATCGCAGCCCATTTCCCATAGAACTACACTTTCGCACATTAGGCCACAATTTTGCCACGGACGCTAGTTTTACTATCATTGAAAAAAAAAAGAGAAAAAAACACTCCTATGGACATCACTGAAGTTCTAGAAAGACATTAGGATATGTGGATCAACAAACTCAGAACTCTGTCTCCTAATGGACTCATCACCAAATGTCATAAACGTAATCACACTGATCTCTAATTCTCAAACCTCTTACTAACTATAACTTCAATCCAAAATGTTCCTCCCTCAGATACATTCAATACTAGGAACTTCCAAGTCTCTCAGACCCATAGCAAAATCCGCCTTAGCCAGTCATCTCACTTGTTCAAATCATAGCCAACATATTTTTGATGACTTGTAACGTTTAAACCATTGTAGTTACTTTACTTCATCACTCCTACCTTTATACTATCCCTAACATACCCACATAATTTAACTTCATCACTCCTACCTTTACACTATCCCTAACATACCCACATAATTTAACTTCATCATTCCTACCTTTACACTATCCCTAACATACCCACATAATTTAACTTCATCACTCCTACCTTTACACTATCCCAAACATACCCACATAATTTAACTTCATCACTCCTACCTTTACACTATCCCTAACATACCCACATAATTTAACTTCATCACTCCTACCTTTACACTATCCCTAACATACCCACATAATTTAACTTCATCACTCCTACCTTTACACTATCCCTAACATACCCACATAATTTAACTTCATCACTCCTACCTTTACACTATCCCTAACATACCCACATAATTTAACTTCATCACTCCTACCTTTACACTATCCCTAACATACCCACATAATTTAACTTCATCACTCCTACCTTTACACTATCCCTAACATACCCACATAATTTAACTTAATCACTCCTACCTTAAAACTATCCCTAACATACCCACATAATTTAACTTCATCATTCCTACCTTTACACTATCCCTAACTTACCCACATAATTTAACTTCATCACTCCTACCTTTACACTATCCCTAACATACCCACATAATTTAACTTCATCACTCCTACCTTTACACTATCCCTAACATACCCACATAATTTAACTTCATCATTCCTACCTTTACACTATCCCTAACATACCCACATAATTTAACTTCATCACTCCTACCTTTACACTATCCCAAACATACCCACATAATTTAACTTCATCACTCCTACCTTTACACTATCCCTAACATACCCACATAATTTAACTTCATCATTCCTACCTTTACACTATCCCTAACATACCCACATAATTTAACTTCATCACTCCTACCTTTACACTATCCCTAACATACCCACATAATTTAACTTCATCACTCCTACCTTTACACTATCCCTAACATACCCACATAATTTAACTTCATCACTCCTACCTTAAAACTATCCCTAACATACCCACATAATTTAACTTCATCATTCCTACCTTTACACTATCCCTAACTTACCCACATAATTTAACTTCATCACTCCTACCTTTAAACTATCCCTAACATACCCACATAATTTAACTTCATCACTCCTACCTTTACACTATCCCTAACATACCCACATAATTTAACTTCATCACTCCTACCTTTACACTATCCCTAACATACCCACATAATTTAACTTCATCACTCCTACCTTTACACTATCCCTAACATACCCACATAATTTAACTTCATCACTCCTACCTTAAAACTATCCCTAACATACCCACATAATTTAACTTCATCATTCCTACCTTTACACTATCCCTAACATACCCACATAATTTAACTTCATCACTCCTACCTTTACACTATCCCTAACATACCCACATAATTTAACTTTATCACTCCTACCTTTACACTATCCCTAACATACCCACATAATTTAACTTCATCACTCCTACCTTTACACAATCCCTAACATACCCACATAATTTAACTTCATCACTCCTACCATTAAACTATCCCTAACATACCCACATAATTTAACTTCATCATTCCTACCTTTACACTATCCCTTACATACCCACATAATTTAACTTCATCACTCCTACCTTTACACCATCCCTAACATACACACATAATTTAACTTCATCACTCCTACCTTTAAACTATCCCTAACATACCCACATAATTTAACTTCATCACTCCTACCTTCACACTATCCCTAACATACCCACATAATTTAACTTCATCACTCCTACCTTTACACTATCCCTAACATACCCACATAATTTAACTTCATCACTCCTACCTTTACACTATCCCTAACATACCCACATAATTTAACTTCATCACTGCTACATTTACACTATCCCTAACATACCCACATAATTTAACTTCATCACTCCTACCTTTACACTATCCCTAACATACCCACATAATTTAACTTCATCACTCCTACCTTTACACTATCCCTAACATACCCACATAATTTAACTTCATCACTGCTACATTTACACTATCCCTAACATACCCACATAATTTAACTTCATCACTCCTACCTTTACACTATCCCTAACATACCCACATAATTTAACTTCATCACTCCTACCTTTACACTATCTTTAACATACCCACATAATTTAACTTCATCACTCCTACCTTTACACTATCCCTAACATACCCACATAATTTAACTTCATCACTCCTACTTTTAAACTATCCCTAACATACCCACATAATTAAACTTCATCACTCCTACCTTTACACTATCCCTAACATACCCACATAATTTAACTCCATCACTCCTACCTTTACACTATCCCTAACATACCCATATAATTTAACTTCATCATTCCTACCTTTACACTATCCCTAACATACCCACATAATTTAACTTCATCACTCCTACCTTTAAACTATCCCTGACATACCCACATAATTTAACTTCATCACTCCTACCTTTACACTATCCCTAACATACCCACATAATTTAACTTCATCACTCCTACCTTTACACTATCCCTAACATACCCACATAATTTAACTTCATCACTCTTACCTTTACACTATCCCTAACATACCCACATAATTTAACTTCATCACTCCTACCTTTACACTATCCCTAACATACCCACATAATTTAACTTCATCACTCCTACCTTTAAACTATCCCTAACATACCCACATAATTAAACTTCATCACTCCTACCTTTACACTATCCCTAACATACCCACATAATTTAACTTCATCACTCCTACCCTTAAACTATCCCTAACATACCCACATAATTTAACTCCATCACTCCTACCTTTACACTATCCCTAACATACCCACATAATTTAACTTCATCACTCCTACCTTTACACTATCCCTAACATACCCACATAATTTAACTTCATCACTCCTACCTTTACACTATCCCTAACATACCCACATAATTTAACTTCATCACTCCTACCTTTACACTATCCCTAACATACCCACATAATTTAACTTCATCACTCCTACCCTTACACTATCCCTAACATACCCACATAATTTAACTTCATCACTCCTACCTTTACACTATCCCTAACATACCCACATAATTTAATTTCATCACTCCTACATTTACACTATCCCTAACATACCCACATAATTTAACTTCATCACTCCTACCTTCACACTATCCCTAACATACCCACATAATTTAACTTCATCACTCTTACCTTTACACTATCCCTAACATACCCACATAATTTAACTTCATCATTCCTACCTTTACACTATCCCTAACATACCCACATAATTTAACTTCATCACTCCTACCTTTACACTATCCCTAACATACCCACATAATTTAACTTCATCACTCCTACCTTTACACTATCCCTAATATACCCACATAATTTAACTTCATCACTCCTACCTTTACACTATCCCTAACATACCCACATAATTTAACTTCATCACTCTTACCTTTACACTATCCCTAACATACCCACACAATTTAACTTCATCACTCTTACCTTTACACTATCCCTAACATACCCACATAATTTAACTTCATAACTCCTACCTTTACACTATCCCTAACATACCCACATAATTTAACTTCATCACTCCTACCTTCACACTATCCCTAACATACCCACATAATTTAACTTCATCACTGCTACATTTACACTATCCCTAACATACCCACATAATTTAACTTCATCACTCTTACCTTTACATTATCCCTAACATACCCACATAATTTAACTTCATCACTCCTACCTTTACACTATCCCTAACATACCCACATAATTTAACTTCATCACTCTTACCTTTACACTATCCCTAACATACCCACATAATTTAACTTCATCACTCCTACCTTTACACTATCCCTAACATACCCACATAATTTAACTTCATCACTCCTACCTTTACACTATCCCTAACATACCCACATAATTTAACTTCATCACTCCTACCTTTACACTATCCTTAATATACCCACATAATTTAACTTCATCTCTCCTACCTTTACACTATCCCTAACATACCCACATAATTTAACTTCATCACTCCTACCTTTACACTATCCCTAACTTACCCACATAATTTAACTTCATCATTCCTACCTTTACACTATCCCTAACATTCCCACATAATTTAACTTCATCATTCCTACCTTTACACTATCCCTAACATACCCACATAATTTAACTTCATCACTCCTACCTTTGCACTATCCCTAACATACCCACATAATTTAACTTCATCACTCCTACCTTTACACTATCCTTAATATACCCACATAATTTAACTTCATCACTCCTACCTTTACACTATCCCTAACATACCCACATAATTTAATTTCATCACTCCTACCTTTACACTATCCCTAACATACCCACATAATTTAAAATCATCACTCCTACCTTCACACTATCCCTAACATACCCACATAATTTAACTTCATCACTCTTACCTTTACACTATCCCTAACATACCCACATAATTTAACTTCATCACTCCTACCTTTACACTATCCCTAACATACCCACATAATTTAACTTCATCACTCCTACCTTTACATTATCCCTAACATACCCACATAATTTAACTTCATCACTCCTACCTTTACACTATCCCTAACATACCCACACAATTTAACTCCACATCACTTCCCTCTTTCCCTGACACATTTTTCCTTTCTAAGACCAACTGCTGCTGCTAAACCACAGACTTTATCACTGACTTGACTTTCTCTCATACAACACGATGCCCCCAGCAGCCTGGATACAATTCTTTACTCACAATGCAAAGCTCCTGATGGTGGACTCAGGTTCGACATCAAACCTGTCACCCCTAAAAGCACATACACACACAGCACATACTACTGAAGATGAGAATACCTCCTGAAACATGTCTACACCATTAACAGACAAAATAACATTTACGGATAAATAAACCTAACTTCAAAACACTTTACTCCAGAGTCTGTCTCACTCTCTACAGTTCATATCATATATATATATATATATAATATATATATATATATATATATATATATATATATATATGTGTGTGTGTGTGTGTGTGTGAGAGAGAGAGAGAGAGAGTGAGTGAGGGACTGTATGTTTTAAGGAATGGATATAAATTATCTGACAGAATGATATTTTGTGTTTTATCATATAGAAACTCGTTTTTGGGAATGATCACCCGTTGTTACATGATTAATCTATCATTTGAATTGCTTCTTTAATTGTTTATTATAATTAAATTGTTTATTTTGTATGATACATTTACTGTGCAATGACCGTAAATCATTTTAACTAATAGTTTCAACATAATATGATTCAATTCATAATCATATATAAACGAGTGCGTATGTGTGTGTGTGTATGTGTGTGTGTGTGTGTGTGTGTGCGCGTGCGCTCACACATTGCCATCACTGATTTCAAACAAATTACGTTTTTGTCAGTATAAAACATAAAGCATTGTGCTCCATACTTGTGGTGCTGTGTGAAACTAAGTTAAATTCCCTAAAGACGTATATTATCCGAGAAGAGATGTTTAGTGCGTTAGTTAAGCTATCTTACATGAATTGATGTATTCAACGTGATTTGGTCATCACCCTATTGCTTCAGGTTACTCATTACTTGTACCTGGGCACAGTGTTGAGCAGAGGAGCAGGGAGTCCCATTTTTCTGTTACTCGGTATGATTCAACGTTGAATCGAACCACCACCCCCTACCGAACTGGTGGCAAGTATTCTTCTACTGGGCCACTGTGATCAGTGATAACACGAAGTATTGAAATCAAAATCCCTTTACGACAAAGAATGAAAATATGAAAGTATTTTTTTTTATTGTTCACCATAATTCAACGAACAAAAAAAAGATCAAAATAAAAATAATTTTATAACAAAATAAGAATTGTTATACATTTGATATTATTTGGGAAATTTCAATCGATCTTTGTCAGAAAATATTGAATTGAAATAATGTCGCTCATATAGAATGAAAAACAAAAAAATCCCATTTCATTTTCTCCAACAATCTCTAAAGATTTATTTTCTAAAATTACAATTTTTGTTTGGGAGTTATTTGAATAATGGAAATAAAATATTAATTTCGAATGTAGCAATATAAAGATTGTTTGATAAAATCTTATGATTGTAATTAATATCCCTTTTCTTCTGTTTGAGGTGTTTGTATATCCCCTGGAGGAGATGGTGTTGGTTTCGAATCCAGTGTTTCGTGCAAGGATAAGAATTTCATGATTTTTTTTTTTTTTAAACTTGCCCAGGGTTGGATTATTAAATGAAGCTATGAGATCCACTGTTACATGAGAATAGCTTTTCAACTATCGATGTATGGTTGACATTCTACCTTTGTTTCAAAGGTCAACGAATTGAACTCATCTTGAAAACTGATTGAAGGAGAAGAAACGTTTTTATCAGGCATTGTTTTCATTTGAATATCTCATTAGCATGTTAAAATTATAACTAACAGCTGTCAACTAATTTTTGGGAACCAGTGGAAGATAATGGTATGGGGATACTCATTGACAGGGTTCCGTTCAGGCAGCACCCTTGCTGCTGTGGGGGAAAGAAAGAAAAGATATTCCAGGATTCAGATTTGAAGCTCATTTTTTTTTCAACCAACTAATATATCGATAGTCTTTATTTGGAGACTAAATAAATTCCTCACTTGCGGAGAGAGAGAGACAGAGACAGGGACTGACATACAGACAAAGACAGAGAGAGAGACAGACAGAGAGGGAGAGGAGTTATTCAGTCTTTCTACTGAGAGCGGCTTGGTGCCGGCAGCCCATAGACCGTCCAACCCATTCTCTGGTGTACTCTAGTATGCTACTTTGGTGACCAACTTTAGGCTTCATTTTTATAGACAATCTTTTTTCCCTATCTTTATTTATTTTACTGAATTGAGTTCCCATCTTCTTTTACCGGCTACCAGAACTAAATAATCATCTGCTTTTTTTTTGCTTTTCCTCTTGTTTTCTTTCTTTTCCCATTCTGTTTAACTCACCGTCTATCTTTGTTATTCCTCCAGCTACAATCCTTATACAATCTTCTTTATTTGATCAACCCCTTTTCACTTTCTTTATATTAATCTGATTTTATTTTAGCGGCTGTAATTGGCTATCCTTTTGCGAGGGTTTCAAGTGACCATGCTTCATCTTGTCATTAGATCTACTTAAGACATTTTCTATCGTCATCTTAGCTTCTGAAAAGGGTTACTCTGTGACTCAATTTATCTTACACCAATTATGTAAGTATACTTTAAAAAAAATACTATAAAAAAAAATTAAAAGATATGGAAGAAAAGAGTCCCAATCAGCATTCATATTGTAACACCTGTACAGGAGTTTTCAATTAGATGAATAGAAACGTTCCCGAAGATAATTCTATTACAAATCCAATCAATATTTCACGTGCAAAAATGAGGATCCTGCTTTCTCTTGCCTCAGTGTGAGAATATTTATTGCGAGAAAAAACAATTGAAGATTAAAATAAGATTTATCTCCTCTTCATGGTGAGTTGATGACAAAACGTTATTCATTTCTTTTTTTATGGAGCTCTCGGGAAATTATAGTTATATAAGGCCTCATAATTATCAAGAACTAAGATTAGAATAAATTCATCTCCCGAAAAGCAATTATAAACGTACCCTGATTAAACAAATATAATATCTAGCTCCTGGATTTCATCATTAGAATTTTTATGAACATTGAAATAATCATCATCCACATCAAACATTGAAGTCTGTTGTTTGACTGAGAGAGCGAGGGTGTTTACCCTGCTATGTTGACCGATTGGTTATTGGATGGACTGATCTTAATCTGGCTGGTCAGTCTTGACCTCCTCGCTAACATAAAACTCAGTATAGTTCTTAATGCATTGTTATGTAAAATCTGGTATCTATAAAAACAAAAAACAAACTAAAATTTGAATAAGTTCATTTCTCGAAAATTTCAAAAATGCCCGGATCTTTCAAAATATTATCAAGTCTCTGAAGTTTATCATTAGATTTTCTATTCTCCTTCAGCAACTATAGTGAAAATGACAACTTCTCTAGCCTAGGCGTCGCTGGGAACCTGCAGGCATGATTTACGACGCCTAGCCATATTGAATGTATATATTTGATTGAACAATGATATAAAAAGAAGTAGTGTACTTTCCATGTTTACTAACTGTAGGACACATGTCTAGATTCAACAAATGTATACACTGAATGCTTGCAAACAAGTGGCGACATTAAATCTCGGCAGAAGAGTTATTCTGGACATAGAACAAGGACAGTGTCCGATTCAGGACAAACATTCATTACCAGAAGGAAGAAAAATCAATGCACTAACCTATCGTAACATTGATAATCTATTTCGGTTAGATACGAGGTGTAAAAATATGTCCATTCACATATAAGTGTTTCCTGGTTTGATTATTTGCGTACACGTGTACTTAGATAGGTATAGAAACCTGTGCTTGTATCTCGTCTCATAGCATCAGGTATTGTGAAAGCAGGAGCAAAATCTGAAAGCGCCTCTCTGTCATCGAATACAGAAAAAATCAAATGTTTTATTATAATCTGACCAACACTGGAGGCTTTCCTATTTTCTACAATTATCATCAGATGTCATGAAGCCGATATTTTCCTTTGTTCAATTTTCTGAAAGGAATATTCCATCATAATTGCCTCTTTTCTGAACAATCCGATTCGAATTTTTCAGTCTGATCGAAAGACAGGGAGCTAAGCAAACCACGATGACAAACTCGATTTTAATGCAATTGTTTACGATATAAGATTAATAATCCCGGCTTTTGTTCTACCAAGTGCTTTATATTGAGATTTATTAAATTTAGTTCACTTTGCCTAAAGACAAAATAAGAAGTCCTCAATGAAGATTTGATTATACTACTAAATGTTTCCTTAAATTTTTGAGGTGAGGTATTATTATCATCTCTATTATTATTACACATGGATACATGGTGTAGTGGTTGGAGAATTAGACAGAATAACTGCACGTAATCCAATGGTTCTAGATTCAATCCTAGTGTGAGACTATAAGAATTCGAAAATACTATTACTGCGGACTATATACCTCCGTCGGTTGGAGAAAGGGTTCGGTTTGTTACTTCCCTCACACTTACCCGATGAAGGCCGTAAAGTACAACGGCCGAAACGGTGTATGGAAAGCAACTAAGATGAGGATAGTCCGAATAATAATACAGATTTATTCCTAAATGTTGATTATTATAGCTTTATGACTGGTTCAATATTTAGCCATTTACTGAACTCAGATAAATCTTTCATGTGAGTAGAATATTGAAATATCTGATCGGGATTGAAATCACAACACTCAAATGTTTTAAGAAGAATACTTGATAATTATCTCCCCACATAGCGGCGCATTATTCAATTATTTACTGAGCGTGCTTCTCTCAGTCAAAATCATTGGAGAGTTCTATGAGGATTTGAATCCCTACAATATCAAGGAGTTGGGAATATAAAATAGTTCACTCTTGCTTTGTGTCCGATGCTGCGTTCAGTTTTTTTATCAAGCTTAGTTCATTTAGTCACACAGGCATAGATGAGGGAACATACATTGAGGATCGAAACCCATAAATCTTGGAACTAACTAGAAAACTGTCTCTCAACAGTATGGGTACAAAAGAATATTTATAAAACCTAATTTATTCTGGTACAGAACCAGGACAAAGTGGTACGAGAGGTCATTCGAAATTGATTTTCGAGTGGCATCTGATATTTTGGGTAAGTAATGAGAATATCAAAGATGTTGAACGTTGTTGGTGAGCATGTACAACAGCGATCACTTTTGATGTAACATGGTTGTTACATTCTAAAACGGTGGTTATACGCTCAGAAGCTTAAGAAGCGCAAATGTATCCGTAGGGTACATGTACGAAAGGTTGGGAATCTCTAATCTTTTTGACACCAGTTGTAATGTAAAAGTCATCGTATTATTATAGCAGACTAACACTGTTTTATGTAATAATGAATCGGTGTTAATTTCTCACCAAATAGCAATATTAGAATGGTGAATATCATTTAATTTGTTGGAGAAATTCTTACATGAAAAAAATCGTTGTTACCAGACGACATTATTGGACCAAAAGAGAGAAGAAAACTAATAAGAATGTTTTTTTCCTACTGACGCCATTTCGAGAACTGAAATCGAATATGGATAACAAATTGCTTTAGAATCATAGAAAAGTCTTTTTAATCTCAGTTGGTTGATTACACACAAAATTTTCTAAAGTTTGTCTTGAACAAATGTTAACACTATGTCATACAGATTCCTTTTCATAATTTTTTTTCTACTATGAAATCCTCTTTTCTTTTGTTGCCTTTGTTCAAAGTTTTGTTATGAAGGCAAAGTTTTTTCTTCAAACCGATTTTTCTTTCAGTGAAATAAACGTTCCATTGTGCCATTTTAAAAGATTCTCATTCACTTTATTACGGATTCGTAAAATACTTATTGATTTGAAAGTAATTGCCAACTAATTAAAATGTTTCTTGAAAGAAGGCGTTTATCGCCGGTGTAACTCAGGCTCTTACATTGAGAGGCTAAGCAGGACATTAAAATTGATGAAAATTAGTAAAAAAACTAACAAAAACAAAACAGTAATCCAGTGCAGTCTATAAGTGAATCACATTGGATTCAAGTGATATTTTCGATTTCAATCTGTGTTTTCACGTTGAGGATGGAAGACTAGAAGTGATATAAACTTACTAGACATTTTATAGTTCAACCTTATAAAGAAGCCAATCGATACTAATAATCGATTGTTTGTTTCATTCCGACGGGGTTTCATTCCTGGATACAAATGTGATATTGCAATCCAAACGACCTTGTAATTTATTGTCCCCAGCTTCAGAGATCGATTTTTAAAAAAATAATTCACTGAATTATTCCACTATCTTCATCTTCCTTGTTTGAGCTCTACATTTCGACAGGTATATTTTCCTGCCAACATTGTGATGCATGATATTTTTTAAATGAAACGTAGCCTTTCTGTGTTATTCATACAACTACCTTTAAAGTAGTTGTCTCGTTTACAATGTTTCAGTCAGTCAGGACACTAATCCGATAATTTGGAGGGATAATGACAATGAGGCGGTACAAGGTGCACATTACCCACACAAAAGAGATGACAAGTTAATTAATTTCTGACTGCACTTGTCTCTTTTATCAGTCATTAAATTATCTCCTTCTGAAAGCATGAAACAATTATCTTTCATAACTATCTTTTTATTTAAACTTCACCTGTTTTTGCTAACATTCGCTGGCTTCATGAAACAGAAAAATTATAATTCCGCTGAGAAAAAAAGAATTACTCACATCGAACGATTCCCTTGGGTAATTTTCAAATCATGAGAATATTAGATATGCAAAAAGATTCGAGTTGCTATATTTTTTAATTTTATTCTGAGGAAGCTTGAAGTCTTGGTATTGCTTTTCAACAAAAGATAAAATATTCTGCTATATTTTATAAAGTAAAAAAATATATATATACATCAAGACTAAAAATCAATTTTCAATTGTTCTGATGTGTGTAAAAACTTTTGGAATTCTTTAATTTCAAATCCAAAAGTAAATGAATAATACATTATCGGAAAAAATGTTAACCAGTTTTACGAGGTTTTTTTTTCGATAATTTTATCAATTTGGTATTTTGCCTTCGGGTTCTCAGGTGAGTCACACAGAACATTATAATAGTGAAATCTTTCTCCAGTCAACATTCTATCAACTAGTGATTTCATCATGGCAAAGGCCCAGGAGAAGCGAACGGATATCTTATCATACCAAGTCTACAAAATGCACCCTTCAGCGTCCTGGATTTAAACCAATGGAAAGTGATGACATTTTGAGCTTTGGCTTGGTTGCAAGTTTAAAATCAAAATTAGCATCTGCTGTCTCTTCTTTTGTTTATCACTGAGACTGATAACTAACAATGGGTTGAGAGTTTAGTCTGCTCTGTTTCCGATCCGTATTTAAGGGACAGAATTTGATGCATGCTTTTCTCAAGGGCATTATTGCAAAGTGAACGCTAATTGTCCTTTCTGGACATGGATGTCGGTTGGCCATTTCAATTCCTCGTGCTATTAACATTTACACCACCTGCAGCACCAACACCATGTTTTGGTTAAGATTTCGACAGTGCCCTATACATCTGGCTTTGTGACGCACTTTGCTATTGTATGACCAACCATTTAACAACGAACTGAGAAAACAGTTTGCTGACTATTACTATAGTGCTTTCTTTCTCTCTCTCCATCCTTTCACCTCTCTTCCTTTCCTCATTCCCTCCTTTATCCCCCCCCCTCTCTATCCATGCACACAAAGATAATTCTGTAAAGAAACATCAATATATTGTCCGTTAATTGTTTTTCCATATTATTGGACTTCCTTTTTTTTTGTATAGGACAGATGGTTTCAAAGTCCTGAAACAATTGTCCTTTATAACTCCTATTAACTTTCGATTTATATTTCATCAGTATTTGTTACCATGTTTTTCACGAATATTTGATGTCTGAAAAAAGAATGAGAGATGAATGATTCCCCCAAATATGAAACAATCATTCGCTATCAGTATCTCATGTCACTTCTTGCTGATAAATTTGAACCATAAAAATGATTGAACATGCAAAACAGAACAAAAAAACCTTTAACGTCTCAAAAAACATTTCCTATTTCATTGAAGTTTTGGAAACTGTTCGATTTGCTTTCAAATGAAAACTAAGAAAGCTTTGAAATTATTCATGGAATGATCAACAAAATGACAATACTTTGAATTAACTTCAATTTACTCTAACAAATGGAGAGAGTTTTTCATACAACGTTTCGGCCGCTGTACTCTACGGCCTTTATCAGGTATCATCTATGTGTCCATAGTGGTTACAGAATCAGCCAAAAATTACTGCAAGTAATCTGATGGTTTTAGGTTCAATCCCAGTGTGAGACAATGCTAATACTACTAATGCTTAGAGGGGAGTGCGGTCAATATACCCCGTCACTTAAAAAACTTTGCTTCGTTACTCCCCCATACCTACCAGATGATACCTGATGGAGGCCGTAGAGTACAACAGCCGAAACGTGGTATGAAAAATTACCAAGATGAGGATAGTCCGAATAGTTATAGAAATAAGAATAATACCTCATCTCAAAAATTCAGAGATATACTAAATGAAGAGAGGTCTACATCTACATCAGATGCAGAAAGTCCTCCTAAATCTTTGTCCTTGATACCAAGCAATGATGACATCAAAGAGTAAAATCCTTCTGTTTCGTTACTATTTTCTCTGTATGTTTTATTTCTCTTAAAATAAAACCCGGGCAATGCCGGTTACATACGTTAGTACGTCCACATAATCAAGTGATCTTACTCGAATTCCCACATTTGACCACAACAATGGACACAAACTTGTACGTCTATTCATGACAAACAATATATACCGACGCTTCTCATTGTTTACTTCTCATTCGATGGACGGATATGTCCGGCTCATCACCTTCCCCATAGGAATTTCCCCGTCCGGGTCCATTATGGAACGGATACATCATTCAGTTTCGTTAATGATGATCATGCATTTTCTGTATGAAGGAGAACTCTTCAGTGAATGGAGAACAGAAATGTAAAGACAAGGCTTGCGTCGATTTCCTGCATGTTAATATGATTAGAGATGGCCAAGTGGTCACCAAAACAAAGAATGGACTCAGTGAACTTTATTCGAACCCCATCTGGAACATTTTCAGCAGCTGGTGTTCACTTCGAGCTAAAACCCTCCAGAAATTGAAGGATCCATATATATATATATATATATATATATATATATATATATATATATATATATATATATATATATATATATATATATACACACACACACACACACACAAACACACACACACACATATATATATATATACATATATATATATATAAATATATATGTATATATAAATATATATATATATATATAAATATATATATATGTATATGTATATATATATATATATATATATAGAGAGAGAGAGAGAGGGAGAGAGAGATAGATAGATAGATAGATAGATAGATAGATGGATAGATAAGGATGATTTTATAGCTATGGTGAGCTAGTGGTTCCCCGAATCTGTTTCTCACTGCTTTAATTCCTGCTCTGCACTGATTGACCAACTTGACCCCTTAACATAAGCGGGGGTCTTCTTTTCTATCAACATCTCTCTCTTTAGATCAACTTATATTTTTTTTGTCTACCCGATACTAGAACTTAATGATTCTTTAACCTTTCATCCAAATGAATACGCATTACTTATCCCCTAATGTTCATATAAATCTAATCAATGTTTTATATCATCCCATCAACGTGTGAAAAGGATTACATTAAAACATCTGTACTCACAAATGCATATAAATAAATAACACATCAATGAATACGTATATGATTATTGTTCGACGTAAAAGTTACTTCAACAAAAATATCATTTACAAAAAGCTCGAATATATTAGAATAAAAAGGAAATATCTGATCAAGCCGTCCTCATCCGCCCCTAGAATGTCAAAACAGGATTGCATAAGACCTCAAAGAATAAATTGAAAACCTGATTTTAAAAAAATGTTCTCGTACCGGGATTTTTAAAAACTTGGATGCTATTTTGTTCTTTCAATTTTCATTTTCTCTTACTTACTACTAGTTATACCTCGTCTTTATGAAAATATTAATGCATCATTTTTGTTCATTATATTCAATTGATATTATTTCTAATTTTAAAAAAAGTATTACAGGAAGAAACACAAAGGAAAGAGACGAACAGAAAAACTGTACACCGTTCATTATATACAATTTGATAGACAATGTGCTCTTGCATATCTCACTTCCTCGAACGAGACTTATTGACTCTGTTCCGTTCTCCATTTCTCACTTTTCCCGTCTCTCCATCTCATCTCCGGATTTCTCTACAGTGTTGTTTCCGTAAGATCGTGCAAGTCTCGGAGTATTTATCTTCGATGCATAGCAAGGCAGTCACAACAGCCGGTATGAGATAACACAGCCGAACTCTCCCTCGCTTAAGAGAGGAGAGTATCAGCATTCTAATAGCGTACCAACAACAGTGCAAACTACTAAAATATAATTCTAATTACCTATATCGATCTACATTTAAACCAACATCATGGGTGGGACATAAATCTAATTGAAAATCGAAGCAACCCCATATACACACACACATACACTCACACACACACAAACACATATATATATATATGTGTGTGTATGTCTGTCTGTATGTATGTATGTAAGTATGCATGTACTTTAAAGGTATTCCATCGCCTCCCAATGATGATGGAATGTGACAAAAGATGCAGTTTGAAACGATTGCGTCCACCTGTGCGTGTATGCATGAGTTGAACTAAACATTGTCCAGCTCGCACATCATTTCTCTTTTCCAAGAAACCCCAGGCAGCATTTTTACATTTATACATATACCAGGAAGATAACTGGATATTCAACTATTCGGATCATACCTGGAAGTGGCCGACCAAAGAACTAATCGGTTATATTTTTGACGACTACTGGCAGGTAAACAAATATTTTTTTCCCTGATGAATTTAGTGTTCTTCATTACAGTTCACTCCTTTCTGGATATTTTCATCTTTTCATTCCTCATTCATTTTTTATTCAATTAAAGAAACGCTAGCCAAAACCATCAACGGTTTTTTTTCATTTATTTTTTACAAATTCTAAATGACTGGCTGGCTGGCTGGCTATGTATATATCGAGTGCACAAATCACACCAATAGAGCTAGAAGGATTAAAATTGATGTGTTTCCCCTCCGTCAATGTTTACAGGGAACGTTTGTTCTATTGTTTTGTTTTGTTTTTAAATCCCATTTAGATGGGTTTTCAATGGGGGAGGGGTTGAATTTCTAATGTAAGTTTAATGTAAATTGGTCCTTTTTTTATCCGTTGGTGATCACACTTGTTTTTTTTTTTCCTAATTCAGACGCTTTCTATAGTAAAAAGAAGAGACACGTAACTCATTCGTTGATCACCAAATGTTTAATTGACCACCCCAAAGCAGCATACTGCCAAAATATGTTGATCACATGACGGTGTCTATCTAGTAACTAACCATAAGTGTTTTGAATTACTAATTTTCCATTTTTCTTAATGTTTTGTTTTATCAATTTCCAATCGATCCTAATCAATATATACTAAGCTTCCATTCATTTCATTTCATTTTCATTTGAAAACGTCAACCAAAATTTTTAAAGTTTTTCATTTACAGTGGCTGGCTGACCGGCTATGTATACGTCACGTGTACAGGTCCCACAAATAGAGCTAGAGGGATGAAAAAGATATAGTTACTCTCTATTATTTTTAGGAATAATGTTGGTTTTGTTTTTCGAAAAAAACTCTTAAATAAGTTTTTAGTAGGGGTTGAATTTTTAATGTAAGCTTATGCTAAATTGGTGTCTTACTTTTATCTCAGAGTGTTCCCGTTTGTTATTTTGAAACTGGGATGCTTTCAGTAATAAAATGAAGAACCATGTAACTTATTTATTGATCACCACGTTTGCCGATCTTTAATTGATCACTCAAAAACAGAATGCTGACAAAATATGCTGTGTCACGGATTCTTTTGAGTTACTAACCACAACTTTTCAAATTCATTAATTTTTCTAATTTCTTCTAGATTTTGTTTTATTTATTTCTGTTCAATCCTTCTCGATATTTACTAAACTCAATGAAGTCAGGTACCAGTCTAAAAGTTTACAGCAACCAGCGAAGATTGACATCACTTTATAGTGTTAGTGTGTATGGCTCAATTTTGATGTATTCGGCTTTTTTTCCCCAATATTTTTCATGGCTAGCTCGCTGGCTGGCTGGCTATATATAATTTGAGGTTGGTAAAAGATTTGATACAGGCAAGCGGACAAGTTAACAACCACACTTGGTGTAGATCGACATATTTTCAGTTTTTTTCTCTTTTGCTCTTGAAATATTCTCTTCCTCTCCCCCCCTCTCTCTCTTTGTCTGGTCGTGTTTGATGCCTTGTTGTGTAATGGTTGATAATGTAGTCTTGCAGATTTGATCACCACAGGGAAATCATGTCTACCAGGGAGCCCTCTGCTGTAGGAAAAAAAAACCTGACTGAGTACTATGTAAGGTGGATACATACAAATTAATCAGCTATAAGTATACGTTCGGTGAATAATGCGATAGAAAATTTCACTGGATCAACAAAAAACAACAACTGGCGGATACAAACGACAGGTATTAATTTACTTTGAATTTGCATCGTAAATTTAACTCCGGATGAAATCATATTGGAGGTTTATCAAAGTGTATGATCCCGATACGGAGTAAACGTTGAAATTCCCAGCCTTTTTTTTTTTATACATATGTTTAATACATAAATACATGCATATATACGCAGCCAGCCAGCCAGCCAGCAAGACCAACTTGAAATCTGAAGAAAGCTATGTTGACAGTTTGATTGATGTTGTATTATTATTATCATTATAATAATAATAATGATAGTAATGATAATGATAATATTAATAATAATAATAATAATAATAATAATAATAATGATAATAATGATAATACTTAGTTCATAGGTAGCAACCATCGACCTGTCTCTTTCCGACACTAACTTACTTTTCTCACCCCTCTCTAATCCCACCTGCGATTCGACTACCTAACTCACTTTTTTCTGCTCTCCCTCCTCGGTATATCTATCACACTTATAATATCAATTGCAGCCTTCAATCAAGCATGATCTTGGGTATATGATAAGTGTCAATGAAGATAGATGAATAGATAAGATCTGGACAATCTGTGAGTGATTAATGAATAGATAGACTGGGATAAAGTAATTGAAGGACGCGATAAATAAGTTAAATAAATGACTTACAAAAAAAGAAGAGTCTTTTTTGTGACTGGGGTGAAAAATATGAAATCTTAATTGATGTTGAATTAATCACCGGAATGGAATAGAAATATTTAACCTTTACGGATTGAAAGATGGAAAAAAAGAGAGAAATCAAGGGAAGAATATATATCTATATATATATACATATATATATTCCTCCATTGATTTCTTTCTTTTGTATATATATATATATATATATATATATATATATATATATATATATATATATATTCCTCCATTGATTTCTTTTTTTTTCCAATGCTCTTCCATAGGAATCGAGCACTCTGATGGATGAGGAGCTTCTGCGTAAATGAATATATCACTTGAATTCAGCCTTACCGACAACCCAGTTCTATAGTCCAGAGGTAGGATATCGACCTGAGGGTTTCAATTCTGCCTCGCGGTATTGGTTTGGATAAAGTCTATAGCCACACTGAAGAGATGTAATACATCGAAAAAGCTGTCTGTTGATGACACAATATATATATATATATATATATATATAATGTATAATATATAATATATGTTTATCTATATATATACATATATATTTATAAATATATATATAATATATATATTATATATATATATATATATACATATATATATATGTATGTATGTATGTGTATATATATATATATATATATATATATATATATATATATATACATATATATATATATATATATATATATATATATATATATATATATATATATATATATAATGTCTAGAAAGCATCACACCTTTAAACACTAAACATTGAAAAACTTTCCCAATAGATTTTCAATCAAGTCACCTATTCCTCAATATCTGTCAATGCAATTTATGTAATCTTCTTAAGTACTTTTTCTTCTTGCTTCCATACTTTCTTATTATTGTACAATGCATAAATTGTCTCTTGTTGGGATCATTAATTGATTACCATATAATAGTTTCAAAGATTTGGAAAAAATAGCTGCATTGATATGGCACCCCAGCAGTATTGATCAACCACCTCCTCCCTTTATTATATAGTTTATGCAATATATGTACAAAATCATTTTATAAGACTTTATGTGTATTGTATATTGATATTATTCCACACTATACATGTATTTTTTCAAATAGAACTTACATACGTAAATGATGCTCAAATGTTGGACTGTTAAATTGTGATAAGGATGTACGGAGTACCTTTTAACACCGATTGATAATATCAAAAATCAAAACAGGATAAAATCTTTGGAAAACTAAACGATGACAAATGTCAAGAATATCTATAATAAATACTAAGTGTATATCTAAATACCAGTTTAACAATCTCCTTTGTCTGCCTCAGTCAGTATAACACACACACACACACACACATACATATATATATATATATATATATATATATATATATATATATTTATACATTTATATATATATATATATATTTATATATATATATATATATATATATATATATATATATAACATTATCATATGAAATATATCTTCATCCGAATTCCATATGAAAATATAGAGCAATGCTCTATATACTCAGGAATCGAACACTCTGATAGATGGGGAATTGTGCATAAGTATATATATCGCTCAAATTCCTTCTCACAGACTGTCAAGTTCTGCGTAGGGCAAGGGTAAAATGCCTGTCTGAAGCGAAGGATTCGATCCTATCTCGTGGCACTGGATGGGATATTGGATAGTCTATAATCACACTGAGGAGATACAATACAACAAAATAGCTGTCTGTGTGTGCCTCAATTATTTATCATATATATACATAAAATTGCAAATGATAGAGCGTAATTGCACACTCACATTATATATAAATCGTATACATTCGTATCCAAAAAAATGCTCTTGAAATACTTGGACGGTTTTCTTGTTAAAGAATAGATATAACGCAAAAGATGCAAAACAATTAAATTTTCATAACAATGGGAATTGATGCACGGCCTTGGTATTACAAAAATTCTCAGACATTAAATGATCGATTCATATCACTTTTACTGAGATTGGACAGAAATCTGAATAGATAAATATAAGAAAACGTAGAAAACGATCCTTTTTTTCCTTCTTCGGAAAGTATTTTTTGTTTCAGTAATGCAAAGTTTTGATTAATTTTAACTTGTTTTTTTTTTACCTTCATTTTAACTTTCAGTTGCTTTATATTGCATTTTCAGTCTATCAATCAATCAATCAATCAATCAATCTATCTATCTATCTATCTATCTATCTATCTATCTATCTATCTATTCATTTATCTATTTATCTATCTGTCCGTCTATCTATCTTGCTGTCTCCCGCTCTTTCTATCTCTCAATATATATATATATATATATATATATATATATATATATATATATATATATATATATATATATATGTATAATACAAATGTACTTGATATATGTCATTGGTTGGTTTGAGAAGCTTTTCTTGATACGGATCAATAGACACGAAAGATTGGTTGGTTAGTTGCTTACTTGTGTTTCAAAACTCCCAAGGTTTTCTATTTGTCTATCTATCTCAGTTTGCTTTCCATACAGCTATTCCGGCTCAGTTCTAGACTAGAGGAAACAAAGAAGAAAATAAAGGATATGATGATGATAAAAAAATAAACAATTAGGCTCTATTATAAGTATTTCTATTTTTTACATACTAATTATGACTCCACAACATTATAACTACTGTGATTCTATACATTATACCATTATCAACATTAATCAGTTATATTTTCTTTTTCAGATGTTACAATGGTGGATACAAGTATTGAGAGACCTTATTTGAAACAGGGCCTCAAAGTAATTGAAGCTGATTGCAGAAATCGGAGAGTGGAAATAAATAAATCAATATTGGATCATGTTACTGAAAACTGGTTTCAGCAGCGTTTTGTGTGCTGTGAATTGACCATTGAAATAAAACCCAGAGATTGGGATCTTAAATGATAAATAAAGGTCACCTTGGTTATATTTTTTATCTTTGTGTATGAATTAAATAATCTCCATATCATAGGATACTCCCTGAATTACTAAAAAGAAGAAAGATACGTGTGAATTTCTAACTGGTGCTATTGTATATCGGTTCTACAAAACCAGCGTAAAATCCGGGCAGCTGGTGAATCAAGTTAAAATCAAGATTTCCCTGAAAGTTCAACAAAAATAATATCAAATTAATAATTCAATGAATAATTGAAACTTCTTGCTATCTATCTCATTCTCTGAATCACGACAACCTTATTCTACGAAGACTTAGAAACTAACGTCATTGTCGATCTTTCCAAGATGTTCAAATTTCCAAAGCTTTCAATAAAAGGCTGGGTTGATTTAACTTTCTTATTGCCTGTGGCTCATTTGTGAAATTCAAACGGTTTTCTCTAGCTCTTTGACAATTCGGCTGATTGCACATTATTTGCCAGATCTTGATCGCATATTAATGGCAGCAAAAGCAGATAGAAAGTGTTCGTTAGCGCCGAAGTTATATATATATTTATGTATATATAAATGTGCATCCCACCATTTTGGACCAGAAACAACAATAGAAAAGTAAGTTTGAAAAAAAGAACATTCTATAGGAGATAGGGAAATTAATTTTTTTAATAATTACCTCATCCAGCAAACTTATAGTATCAGCAGCAGTCATCATTTTCCAAACTTCTGATTGAAGACTGGAAACTTTATGACCGAGTCGAGATGAAAACTGGAATTTACGTGATGGAGCGCACAGTCTGTCCATCCTATAGTCTTAGTAGCAGTCATCAAGGAAAATTCATAACTGAATCGATATGAAAAATTGAAATGTCCGTTAAAATGCCTTGTCTATCACTCAAATAGTATCAGTAGCAGTCGTCATATAATTGAGTTGATGAGGGAAAGTGAAAATTTTGTTTTGAATGTTTCGTCCGTGACACCTATAGCATTAGTAGCTGTCATCATCTTCTGAATCTCTTATTGAAGGTATGAAACCTTGTAACCGAGTCGGAATACACGAATAAAATATTTGTCATGCACCTTGTTTGTCGCACTTATATCATCAGTACCAGCGAACGTTTTACCAACCCTTATAGAACTACCTAACTTCCTTTCTTCACGTCTTATCAATGTACTGACTTTTCCTAACTCCCCCCACATTCTTTTAAACTACCTAATTTTCTTTCACCCCTCACTTTCATAAAATTCTATCAAACTTATTGTATTAATAGCCCTCATTGATTAACCAACCTGTCACTTATTCCATTTTACCCTCTTGTTATTCTAACCAGTCCTATCATATACGTCACACCTATGATATAGATATCATCCGTCACCTGAATCTAATGATGTACGTGGGTCAGGGAAGGTATTTATATTTGTACATTGTGTTTTATAGATGTGACGGTATTGTCACACGCTGTTCAGCTAGGACAGCATTGGGGGTTAATTCCAACGGATGCTCAGATTCTGTCTTTGGATTTCTTTTACCCCACTTAAGTAGGGTAATAAATAAATAAATAAATAAATAAATAAATAAATGAATAAATAAATAAATAAATAAATATCACCGGTTAAAATGGATTATCACAGTATATTGATGAACGGAGTCACCGATGATTGAAGACCGTGAGTTTTCCTAGTGCGCTGGTGCGAGTCTTTGATTTAAGCGATTTCATTAATTCGCTTGTGTGATATTCTGCATGAATTCAACTTCATCCCAACGAATCGAATATTTAAATGGGACTCAATAAAAGTTTATTGTAAAAAATGATGGCATAATAGTAAAAAATGATTTTGTTATGCCTTCTTGCCTGCAAACGGCAGCGGACCTTCACCTTGTTTCTGCTTCTTCCGGGAATAACAACTGGACAGCATGACGTCATCATTGTATGAAATGTGATTATTAGCGTTTTTGGAATATGAACGTCTACGATCTGATTTTTTGCTCAAGATAATTGTAGTATTTTTAAGTTTTTCAAAATAATTAGTTAGTTTATATGAAATTAAGAATCAAACTAATTGTTTGTTTGTTTTTTCTCAATTTTTAGTCAATAAGAAATCAAGTCACGTAATCGGAAATCTAAATCTTAAGAAAAGAAAATTAGTTTTCCGCACAAAATGAATTTCCATGATTTGATTTTCATCTTTCAAATTGATTGAAATTGAATGAAAGTCAATAATTAACAGCAAAACGATTTACCATCTAATACAAAAGATAAATGAATCAATTGCTTTTTTACAAAAAAAAAAATGAAAAAGGATATTGTGAAAGGCGGATTGCGATAAAGAACAGGAAAATAAAGTAAATAATAGTCAAAATATTGTAAAAAATGATATATAATTCTTCGACGAAAATGAAACAATCACTCGACTTTACTTTCAGTCCATGTATATAAAACAAACCGTAGAAGATATTGACTTGTTCAAATATCTCTCATTGTTTTTTACCTACGCTCATTTGTTTCCAACTCATTTAGAACTGGGCACATGACATGCAGGTGACATTCATTCTGAGTAAAAGAAAAGTCACGTAAAATCTGATTGAACACCGGAATGGACCGAGACTTGAACTATTGCCTCAACTTTAAAACACGTATCCAACAAAAGGTCAATACTACTAACCGAATCGTTCTATACGGGATACCTTTAAATACATAGGCGCAAAGATCTTTCTATTTCTCTACAAAGTTATTTTCTGCCGACATTTAAAATCCAGCGCCTAATGTTTTTTTTCATTTATTTTATACTTAATTATCGATATATGCATCGACAAAAATTGAGTTGTTTTTTTTCCTACTGCAAACGAGAGATGACTTTCACCTTCGTACCAATTCCTCCAGAAATAACAAAAGGGCTGTTCATAAACTATGACAGTCTTAGCCTTGATTTTTTTTTTAATTGATAGTTGCACTGTTTTAAATTTTTCTTTAAGAATGATTATTTCCTTCACATAAGTTCAAGGCTGTTATTATAAAATGCAACAGGAGAATGAAATAAATACATCCTTACACATTAAAAATATTGAAATATACATATTTCATAATTTTTTTTCCAAAATAGGATGAACGTATATAGAAGTCAAAAAGTAATGACAAATGATTCTCAATATCTAATCCGATGAAATAACATGATAACATAATCGCTTTGTCTCAACTGAATATAAAACCAACACTGCCTTGTCGGTTGAGGTTGTATTATAATGGAAATAAAAAGAATAAGATTATAGCAAGTAGAAGAAGATCACAAAAATTAATTTACACTATTTTACGTAATGAAAAAAAAAAAGAGTAATCACTCTTTTACTAAAATCAAAACAAACCTTGCAGTGAAACCTGAAGTTGGAATGTGATAAGAAAGAAAACCAAGAAATCAAAAGGTCATTACAGTCAATAATCATACATCCATAGTGTCAAAAATTGGAGCCAGAAAAAAGAAGAAACTCCCATCCAAAGGAAAATTGGTTACAGTGAATTTCAATTATTCGTATCGTATTGACAGCATGAAATTTTAACCTAAGCGAGGTGCATGGATTCAATCCAAAATTCCCTTATTTATTCCCTGGCCTATTTTTCAGCTTCTATGAAATCTGGATGGAATTTATTGTCAACTCTTGGGGATACCGCGTGGACTAACATGATATTTAGGCATAATTACGTGGTTTGGACAAATAACTCCGAAGTAGGTGGGGGGTCTTCGCAAGAGAACTTGTACGAGAACATTAGGTAGAGGGTGAAAAAGATCAAAATGTGTTATATACACATCCCACTAACTGTATGCACACGTACACACGTACACACACACACACACATATATATATATATAGATATATATAGATATATGTAAATGGACAGAGAAAGAGAGAGATAAAGATGAAGAACGAAAGAACAAAGGAAAAAAAATGAAAGAAAGGGCAATACTGTGAAAAGTTGTGACACAGCTGGAGTTATATATATATATATATATATATATATATATATATATATATATATATATATATATATATATATGTATATATATATACTGCGCCAGAGCTAAATTGTGTGTGTGAGTATATATCCCCACCCGGCTTTTTTGCAAATTTACAAAACATCTCTCTTTTCCTTTCCTTCTCTTTATGTATACGTTCAAAAAGATATATATATATATATATATATATATATATTGCCAACATATTAGTGTTATTAATCAAACATGTCCGCATCTCCAATCTGTTTCAATTTTTGTATCGACAACTACACGTTTCAATTACAACTCGCACAACCAAAGACCCCTAATCTATGGAAAGATGTTATGAACAAAAACTTCCCCATTTGATCATTTGGACGATGCATAAGTGTGTTTCCCGCTCAAATTACGTTGTATGCAAGCAAATGCTTATCTTATCTGCTCCATTATTCATATCAAAAGTGAATCGTATCCCAAATAGCAACTTCCAAAAGGAATCACTTCAGACATCTTTCCAATCGTATCACCATCTTCTTTATTCTAGATTAAATTCTGTTTTATCTAATACACATCTCTAGTAATCAACACCAATTAAATTGGTGGCTTTCAATGATGATCAAGTGACAACAACTTTCCTGAAATTTCCAGTGATCTGTATTCTATTTGCTTTTAAAGCTGCTGTCGCCAGTATGGTAGTATTTTAAGTTCAGATTTCAAGTTCTTCAAGCCTTTGCAAGACTCAAATTGTTTTTCACTTCCGGATTCTGCTTTACTTTTCAGGTGAAATATGGAATTCTATCAACGATGGTACCTTTTTAGCTTTTTTTTAATTTTCCCCATTCTTATCCCTCTTCCTATTTTTTCCCTATGAGCTCAATCCCTTTTATTGGTAGAATTAGCTGAATATACAGATATCCTACGGGCTTTGACAAGTCAGATTGTCCATTGTCCTTCATCTAGTTCATGAAGGCTACGTATTACTCAACAAATATGGATCAAATAGACGGACGCGTCGATATATGACCAGGATTTGTAATTGTTGTGTAAAAAGAAAAGAGGAAAGAAGGATGTAAGATTATAGATATATCTGCGTGCGTGTGTGTGTGTGTTCATGCATTTTCTTTGTTTGTTTGAGTATGTGCGTGTGTGTAAGAGAGAGTGCGTGCATGTGTGTTTGAGTGGTTGTAGTAGTAGTAGTAGTAGGAGTAAGTTATCCAGCCAGATTTACTGAATTATTCCCAATCTGATCGGCACTTTTACTCAAGATTACACTATCTATGCTCTGTATCTAGGATTAGAATGCCAAACCCCGGCACTTTTATCAATGATCGAAGTGTAGTATCTGCTTCAAATACACTCTTTGCGGCAATGCAGTGCCATGGCCGATGTACGCCTACTGAGGCACGGTATCACTGAGCCTTGGATCAATCTTGTGGCCTCAGGGAAAAAAACAAACAAAAAATCCTCTGCCACGAGGGAAAACGGGGGATAGATAAACCCCGGGGCAGCCACTGCATTGGATTAAAAGGCAATTTTCAAGCTCGCTTTGACGCCTTCTTAACACGAGCTGTGAGGAAAGGGGTAATTATTGAGCTTTCCGTACAGTTCCCCATATTCAACTTTAATTTCACGTTTTGCTCTCGTGAGTGAGTGAATATGGATCTAGTGTGGTAACTGTTGATTGAAAAGTCTTACACACAGTATGGCCCAAAATTCCCACAAAATATATTACCATGTGATTTCAGGGAGATCTTTCAGCGATATTGTGCAGACTAACAGACTGATAAACAGATAGACAAGCGTGAGTGAATATATATACCACTTCCAAACTATGTTGGCAGAGGCTAAAAACAATAAAAAGTCATCGGAAATACAAAAAATAAAGATACACCAGATACTCAGCTGATAAAAATCATTTTTGGAATCCATAATTGAAATATTTGAATCAATTAGCCCGTTTAAACGGGAAAAAATGATAGAATGGTGAAGCCGAAAAACCCTTATCTAGAATCTTTTATTACCCTCAGGCAACACAAAACTGTCTCTACTATTTAACTTTTTGCATCAGGATTTAATCGCAATTCTTCAGCAGCATTCAAAATAAATCTACTTGAACATTTTCTGTTTTGGAGGAGAAAATGGCTGTTGAAACATGCTTGCACTATCAATAGCCCCACCACTTCTATTTTTCATCCCTGAGGGTCAATTTTTTTATAATTTAGAAACATAATTTCGTAATTTCTGTCTAATTTGGGAACATTAATATGCAGGGGAAAGTGTATTTCCTGACCTTAAGCGTCAAAATGAAATTTTGAGTTGAGGTTCCTGCCTCAAGGTGAAGATGTAACTGTCAATATTGTGTATGCGACCTGGCTGATATTTGATTTATAAAATAAGGAAACGTCATTAACGTTGCTTGTCAGACAACATCGAATTAAAATGATCCACAAAAAACAAACTCTTATATAATGATGTTGTGACAAAATTGGAAAAAAAACTTACTACGGCTCTTAGTTGGCAGTAATACTAATCAGGTGTGATTAAGCTAACTTGGTAACTAAGGTAGGTGTTAGAGGTGTTGCTTGTACCGAACAACCTTTCCCTGTATCGCAACTGATGTGATGAAATTCCACCCGGACAAACACTGAAGATATGCCTGACTGACCCTAACAGATTTTAATTTCTGTCTCTCCTTTATCTCCAGGTGAGAGAATGAGAGACTGACAGACAGACAGAGAGACTGAGGGATAGAGAAAGAGAGAGAAAGACAAAAACATTATCAGCTGGCCATTGCTTTTAAACAAAATGTCATTTATATGCCTCGAATATAGGACAGCAAGTGAAGTTTCAACTCATTTCAGTAGTAATACATTTAAGAAATAATTTCCAACTATTTCTCCATGGCAATGCTTTTAACTCTCAAGGTACTATATGTAGTAGACAGGACAATAACAAAAAAAAAGAAAAAGAAGACAGTGAAAACTGATTATTTTTCAACAGAAGGTCACCAAAACCATAACTGGCAAAACAATAATTTCTTTTGAGTAAAACTTCAAAAAGGTACAGACAACTGAAGGCATAATTAGACCACTTCCATGTGGTCTCTGTCCTTATCCTGGGAGGGGAGTTCAACACCTTTATTATCTCAAGGCCAAAAGGTTACACGAATTTCAAAAGTGCGTAATTATCTACTTCGAAAAAGGTTTTTGAGCGACTTCAAATCCAAAGAAAAAGTTTCTCATATGTTTACCTTGCTCGACGTCAAGCTTGCAGTTTGTCATCTATTCTGACACAGAAGTCTTTAAATACAACAGTGTACTCATTCTAATCCATTCTCCTATCCTGGATCATCATCAGTAACAGAAGCAAATATTTCAGATCTACTGATGGACAAACCCTTCCATCTCCATCAATGAGACTGTATGGCATTGTTGGTTTTTTGGAGGTGATGGGTAATTAAACTCCCCCGGTGGCCATAATTTACAAGTGAGCTTGATTTTGGATTCGGGGTTGATCTTTTCGTAAACTGGTAATATCCCGGTCTGTCTGTCTATATTTCCATCATTCATCAAACTAGTATTCAAACAAGAAGCCAGATCAAAACAACAAAAATGAGGATATTATTTTAAGTGATGGATGACAAAAATAATTAATCTCAGATCTTTTGAAAATAGGTATTTTACTGACAGGGGTTTAAGTCATTCGTCAAACACAATTGTTATCAATGAATTTATTATGATGTACGGATAATAAAAGCCTTCCCGTATTTTACCATATTGGACTCTGACGTTTGATTTGGTACTTTGGCCCATTTTTGTGATGAAAAAATTCCTTCAGATCCACAATTTTTCTTATTCGTCTTTGGGATGAAATATTTAGTTCTTGCCATAAACCAAGTCAAGAGAGAAACCCAATCTATTTCACACTAAGTCAGTTTCCATTTCGTCCCAGAGAGAATCTATGGATGTTGATAAGAAATTGAGTCAGAAAAAGAGAACAATAATATTGACTTATCTGGAAGTAATAATTCAAGAGGAAGTGATTCAAATGTAATATGAAATATCCTAAACCTTTGTAGAATCATACCTTCCGTGATAAGAAGCTCTCATTGAATGTAAAAGCTATTCAGCCGGATATTGAATCATTTTTGAAATTGAACAACATTGTTTAAAATATATCAGATATCCGTAGCAATTTTATTTCTGATCATTGTACACAACCTTCAATATATATTTTGTTCAAATACTTTTTTTGTTTGTCATATCAGTATCTTTCCGTACAAATCCTTCAAATCTTCAAGCTGTATCAAGATATAAAAATAACCTTTTTATTCACTGTATTCTCCCGAATCTAAAATAGATCTGTGTATGGAAACGATTTGTAACGTGACAAAGTAATACCAGTTGACGAATTTAGCAAAATACTTTCCCGGTAAAGAAATGATATAAAAACCGAAAACGTTTGCTTCCATCTTTATTCCGACGCCCTCTCTGCTGTTTTGGATTCGAATTGCCGCTGTAATCGACGATCAATCATTTTGTTTTTATTTCTGTTTTGTTTGATTTTCTTGTTTGTCTTTTGTTTTGTTTTTTGTTTGTTTTTTTTCAATTTATTCCATTCATTCATTTCGTTCAAAGAACTGAGAAAAAATGTTACCGATTATCCGAAGGAATTACTTCTCAGCTTATCCTATTTTTTGGAACATTCGAAACTGGAAGGTACATTTGGATTAATTGAAGAGACACACGTATACAGTTCAATATCCTTTCTCTTGTTCTCTTCTTTTTTTCTCTTTCTTCCTTTCGATCAACCTTCCCTTCTTTATTTCCTCCCATTCTTTTTTATTTCTATCAGTCTCCCTCTCTTTTCCTATATATATATATATATATATATATATATATATATATATATATATATATATATATATATATATAGATAGATATATGTTTGTTTGTGTGTGTGTGTACATATATATATATATATATATATATATTTGTTTTGGTGTGTGTGTACACACACACACACACACACACACACACATATATATATATATATATATATATATATATATATACATATATATATATATATGTTTGTTTGGGTGCGTGTGTGTGTATATATATATATATGTATATATATATATATATATATATATATATATATATATATATATATATATTAGTCTGTTCATATCTATCTATCTATCTATCTATCTATCTATCTATCTATCAAAACATCCTACGTTGTGCCTAATTCCCTATATATATTTACCTGGAAAATGATTAACATCTCTATTATACATTTATTTAATCTCCCTTGAAGATGCTGCAAGTTCCTAATTAGAATTTCAAAGAACTAAATCCCAATGTAACTCACTGCAAACACTTCTCGTTAAGCCGGGTCCCTCGACACTGCCGCCAGAACAACACGTTGCAAAGAATGGTTAGTCAATCTTTATTTTTACTTATAACATAAAATAAGATGAAAAACAAGGTTGGGCGAGAATAAGTGATTACATGCACAACTCAACAAGTTCAAAGAAAACTTTCAAAAGTAGATTTAGCGAAAGATTTCCGACTCAGCCCAGAAAGAAAGGTGATTATTTGGTTATAGGGAGCAGGTGGCTTGATTTCTCCCCAAATCCGTCTGGTTCTTCTTGATTTACTTTGTGTTCCCTGGAATGGAGAGATGGGCTAAACTTGACTTTTTTTTCGTTCATTTGTTTTGATTTTGACCTCATCTATGCCTGATCGAGTATAGAGTATTCCCAACCTATGGTCTGTATAGGGAGCAAAGCAAAAACAGAAACTAGATAAATAAGTTCGTTGATTCTTTGACCTGCTGTAATGCAATATCGATTTTATGTTTGTTGTCCAGTCAGAAGTTTGATAGTGATTGGTATACTTTGAACATTTGTATATAACAATCGGATGGAGAGAAACGTGTGGGGGTCTCGGTTTTTGCTTGGTTGGTTCTTCTTCCCCCCCCCCCGGTTTCCTTTCGTCAGTACCAAAATGATTCACATGGAATGCTAAGATAGTCTCAGTAGTATTTCTTGATTTCTTCACTGCTTTTTTTCTATCTCTCTTTCTGTCTTTCTTTTTAATTTTTTTCCGTTCTTTCCCCGTTTGTTTTTATCCTTTCTTCCTCTTCTTTTATTTCATTTTATCTCCTTCAGTACTTCTTTCTTTCCTTCTTTCTTTCTTTGTTGAATAATATTTTTCTTTCCTTGGATTCTTGATTGTCTGTCTGTTTGTTTGTCTCTTCACTTATGTAATCTTTCTCTTTGATTCTTTCTTTGTATATTCCTTTTTTGTTTCTTTAATGAACTCTCGGAGTTTTCCAGTAAAAATAAAAGTGTCACATCTATACACACTGCTGTGTACTATGTACATACTCTAAATCATAGTTGTGTCTTACTGTATTTTTATTTAAGGATGATATTGTATTAGCTCAGCGGGATTTGATGAGTGCCAAACACACAGACACAATTATATGGATACACAGTTCGGTTACATGTTCGTAAAAACAAGTACACATATGCAAACACATACACACACTCACACCATCACACACACACACTCACACTAAGAACACACACAGACATATATATATATATATATATATATATATATATGTGTGTGTGTGTGTGTGTGTGTGTGTGTGTGTATTTATGTATCTATGTATGTATGTATGTATGCACGTATGTATGTATGTGTAGATGTGCAGAGATCATATTAAGGCTGCTTCTGAATAAATCTGGTATTAAAACTTTGACAGAGGACAAAAAAAAAAAAGACTGGTTGGGGGTCCTGAGTCAATCATAATAACAGGCCGCCATCTGAAAAAGGTTCTATCGAAGACATTTTTGCTGTTTTTGCAGCAGTGATTGTATTGATTTAATCATTCATTCAAGTATATTCACAACACACAAACACACACAGAAACATTTATGCGATAGCTTCAGACATCAATTTACTCACATCACACAGAAATGCATCTAACACAGAAAAAATGAAATCTGGTAAAAGATGACGTCGTTAGATAACATGAAAAACATGAAAATGTTGTTGTCATTTTTTGCTCATTTTTCTTCCTGAAAAGTCGGGATTCAGTTCAATAAACGAAGACTGATTACTCACTCGTGATAGACAGACTGTGCAATGATAAGAATGAAGCCAGTTGAGAACCTTGATCTCCTTCAGGTATAACACCAATCAACCATTTGATCAGTTGATAGCTAGTCCAGTTTTCTTTTACATCCAAAACCCAATCAATTTTCAATTCTCTTTCATGTTGGAAGAAAAATATCAGGAACTTGAAACCGAAAAAAAGTATTGCTTGTTTTGCCTTCGAAATTGATCTGCAACTGTCGACACAAAAGGAAATAAAAGGAAGACACGCTACTTAAAACCATTGTTATCATTCCATAAAAAAATAAAGTGCAGACAAAAATATACGGAACACCACAAAAAATCCAGAATCAATGACAGAAACATTTTTGTTTGATCAAATGTGCCAATTGTCTCCGGAGACCGAATGAACACCCATTCACTCAAATTATCTGGTTTATGAGATCCCCACAGCTCAGCAGAAAATTAAAGTTCTGCATTCTTAATCTCACTGACACCATACATTTATATCTATAATGGTAGTAAAATTTGTTATTTTATAAATTCCTCTGTGGTTATAATTAATCCGATTTCTCTTTACACAGTCCACCATAACCAGGTAATAGGTCAACAGGTTCGAATATTCACTCCATAGAAAGATAATGGTGGTAAATGTTCTAGTCTGACCCAACCATTCATAGCAATGCATGTAACTTGGATGATTTCATATTCCATATGCATTGTTATATCGCCAGCAACTCGAGTTCGTTAAAATAAATTGTTACTCACAGACTTTTTCCCTGGTTATCGTTTTCATTTGTTTCTCATAACTAATTCAGGGAACAAATTTCTTTTTTGCCAAACTGACAGGGAGTGAATGGGAGTAAACATTGAAAATATTTGAACTACTTGAAATCCACTGATGACGTTTCCATGATGTCAGAAATACTGGAAGAATTAAAACCCGTGTTGATTGAAACAAAACAAACAAAGCTAATGTCCCACGAAAAAGTCTTCAAAAACCCCCAAAGTAGAGAGCAAGGCTTCAAAAAGAGGTTAACCAGTGCATTGACTTAGCACTGATAATAAAGTTAGTGATATACCATAAAATCGATATAAAACAAAGTGTAGCGATTGGTTGAGAGTCATTTGATACGAATGGAGGCAAATTGAGGGTCATCTTGTCAATGTGCTTCAAGCGTAAATTACTGCCAAGTAATAACTTCGGAGAGTACACGAACCCCAACTAATGCTAGATGATCTAAACACAGAAAGCAAAAAAGTCGGCCTACACATAAATTTCAGTAAAATGAAAATCATGTGCAACAATCATGTTGAGAATAAGAACATAACTGTCAAGATAGAAAATGCTAAACTCGGCAAGGTAGACCACTACATCTACCTAGGAAAACGAATCTCAATAATACCCTCAAAAGAAGAGGAAATCAAGCGAAGAATCACTTTGGGATGGCAAGTCTTCGGCAGAGCTAGCTCAACTTTCAAGAACCAGATGATCCCAATAATCCTAAAAAGAAGAGTATACAACCAATGCATTCTCCCGATAGTCACCTATGGAGCTGAAACATGGAACCTAACCAAGAGACAGGCCTGCAAACTGAGAAGTATCCAACGTGCACATGAGAAAATCATGCTCAACCTTACATGGAGAAATCACAAGGCATCACAGTATATAAGGAAGAAAACAGGTGTTCGTGACATTATAGAAATAATTAAAAAACTCAAATGGCAATGGGTAGGCCATGTTGCAAGAATGAAAGACAACCGATGGACATCACGTCTCACAACATGGATCCCCAAAGACCACGTAAGAAACCGAGGCTGACCGAACACAAGATGGAGAGATAAACTTGACAGATTCAGGAAATACTGGCACCGCGACGCACATGATAGGGAATTGTGGCGAATCTTGGGGAAGGTCTATGTCCAACGACGGACGTTAAAAGACTGATGATGATGATGACGAAGAATAACTCTGGCGTACAGATACAAAATACAGAAACTATGAACGAGTAATTACTGTCAAAACAATATTACTTACTGGACAGACATTTGTGATTTTGATTTTACACTCAACAGATAAAAGTCAATCTTTGACTGGCCATTGCATCAAAATGACACACTCGTTTATTACACGATTATACTTTGCTGTTCATCCAATCTATAGGTAGAGCTTTGCATGAACTCATTGGAAATATCACTTTGGACAACTACAATGCTACAATCAAAATGGCTACCAGTTTATGCTAGTAGAGGCGGGGAAAATGATTCACCGAGAAGAAATGAAAATGTCATAATGGCCAGTAGTTATAATTGGCGAGGGTTAATGTTCACAGTTCCTTTTTGAGAGACTATATCAAAGGCAAAGTTTATGCGATGCAATCGATATATGGTATATTATATGCTGCATACAAATTTTAATATTGCTTGTAAAAAGAATACTGTACATGAATAATGTTTTTCTATTGAGGCTTGACTAAACTAAACGCACAATTCAAAAATCTATGTCTTTTGAACAAGAACATTTAGTCGACAAGCTGAACGATTCAATCATGTTTCCCCCTTCACAATATATATATATATGTCTGTGAGTGTGTGTGCTTGTGTGTGCGTGTGTGTGTGTATGTGTGTGCAAGTGTTTGTGTGTGAATGTGTATTTGCTATTATGACTATTGAACAAGAATATTGGGCGATTTAATGAGTGGGGAGGGTGGAGGAAAAGAGGATGTTTGGTTTGAAAAAAAAATAAGGAGGGGGAGCTAGTGAGAAAGGGGGGACGCTGATTTTTGCTACTAATACTCTGTGCGTGACGTATATAGTTATTATCAATATATGATAACTATTTGATCGATTTGTAGTTATTTTTACTTTTTCAGGCATCGAATATTACACCTTTCTTTTTTTCTTTTTTTGCTTCGTAAAAGTTTTCTGAATACGTTTTAACACAAAATGGCGCCCGATTAAAATAAAGTTTGGGTCATCATTTGAAGAGGCTGTGAAGACTTAAACATGTTTGACCAACAAAACCTTAATTGATTTATCGGTAGAGATCTATTGACCGTTGTTTTTTTTTTTTTTTGGTATTATCCAATGCCAACTTCAATCTTGTAATTCAAAACACTTCAAAATGTGTTCCCTCACTTTCTTCAGCGTTCAGCTTCGCGCCTCTTTTCAAATTAGTAATTTTTCACTTTAGTATTTTTCCCTTCTATACCGATAAAAGAAAATGAAAAGCGAAAGGCGACATTTGATAACATAATACCTGGAAATTACTCTCGCTTCTTGTGGAGACACCATCGATAATAAGAAATCCAAAACATCTGATAATAACATGTCTGCATTCACATTGAGTCAGTATGAAATGCAATTACATTGATGAATCCCTTATAGAAATATACTGTATCGCACGAAAATATTTGATGAGTCAATAATCTTCGTAGAAGGATACCTTGGATATCTATGTTTTATATATCCGTTTACATTGGAGAGTACATTTACATCGTCATCCAAAGTACCCACGATATTACCCGTATCTCTGCAGCGGATCCTATCGATGGCAAAATACAAATGAAATAGTATATCAAACTTGATTAATGAAACTCTATATTTACTCATTATGGAATAGGATTGCATTCGTCATCTTACGAGAATAGAAAACTTTTTATAAGAGAAATCCTCATACTAATAACGATTATATATATATGTATAATGTGTCTGTATGATATAACACAATTCATAATCAATTCTCTTGGATCAAATGAAATACGTCCATTTGTTCTTACATGAACGTTATGTTGATAGAGACAATTACATGAATACATGTATACACGAATACACACACTCGCACGCAAACACACATACACACACACACACACACATATATATATATATATATATATATATATATATATGTATGTATGTAAGTATGTATGTATATACGCAAACACACACACACATATATACATTTGACTTTGCCAAAGAGTCTTTGGAGAGTATTGAACAGAAACAATGATTTGGTTTTCCGTGACTGCGATGCAATTGCAGATTGTTCAAATATTGCGGTCATTTTAAAGGATAAGGATTTAGTAGTATTTCATAAAAGTCTTTCTAACTGCAACATAGATCAGCAGATATCTTCTTGCATAAGCATTTAAAAATGAAATCGTTCAAATATTGCCGTCATTCTAAAGAGTAAGGATTAAGTAGTATTTTTATGGAAATCCTTCTTACTGCAAGACAAATCGGTAGATATCTTCATGCATAAGCATTTAAAAGTGAAATTGTTCCAATATTGCTGTCATTTCGAAGGGTGAAGTTTAAGTAATATTTCATAAAAATCTTTCTTATTGCAACATAGATAGGCAGATATATGCATGCATAAGCTTTTTAAAATGAAATTGTTCAAAAATTGCTGTCCTTTTGAAAAGTACGGATTATGTATTATTTCATGAAAATCTTTCTTACAGCAACACGGATCGGCAGATATCTTCATGCATAAGCTTTTAAAAGTGAAGATGCTCAAATATTGCTGTAATTTCGAAGGGTGGGGATTAAGTAACATCTCATAAAAATCTTTCTTACTGCAACATAGATCGGCAGATATCTCCATGCATAAGCTTTTTAAAATGAAATTGTTCAAATTTTGCTGTCATTTTGAAGAGTAAGGATTAAGTAGTATTTTATGAGGAACTTTCTTACTGCAATACTAATCAGCAGATATCTCCATGCATAAGCATAAGAAAATATAATTTGTTTTCCGTCAAATGTTGTTGCTGTATTGTCTAAAGAATAAAAATAAAAAAAGAACATATAGAATCGCTGTAAAATCAACAGAAAATAATCAACCAATCAATATCATTGGTAAAAAAAATCGATTGATTTCAAACATTGAAATGATAAACCATGATGTCACATCGTTTTGAATGAATTCAAAACACGGATATTTATCATTCAAACAAATGAAATATACGTGATGTTTTTGAATAACTATAAGAAATTTAAAAAAAAACTGATTTAGTATTTGCAAGTAAACATCATCAATTCATATAAAATTACATTTAGAGTAAAATATATATCTGCATGATATATTCACACTGAGCTTAATATTAAATCGTTTTTGATTAATACTGGGCTTGTATTACATAAATTTTCTTCTCACTCCCATACGGATCGATACACCTTTCATGAATATGCATAAAATATAAAGCTTGCAGAAAGCTCAGATAGGGGGCAACGAGCAACGTGCGAAATAAATAGTTGGTCATTTGCATATTATGCAAATATTTCAGATCGGGGGCTTCATGACATAGAGCCGGGAGCTTCAAATTCAGAAGGATGAGCAAGGTGCAATGATGCAGAACTAAGCCTTGTACAACACTACTGCATACGGCTAATGACCTTACATCCGAAAAAGGTGAAATATGGATCACTGATATGGTCATGTCCAGGTTCCACGACAATAGCATAAAAAAGTAAGGAAGATGACTGACTTTCTGATTTTCTCAAGCATCAAACGTTATTTCCACTAGAGAATAAAAGGTATGAAACAGGACGAAACTATAAACAACTCCAAAACCCCCATTATATATAGTGTACACTTATCTGATGGAACCATAATTACAGTGCTGGGAAGTCACTGTGAGTTCAGAGTTTCAATGAATCGGACGAGTATCTTACATAAAAAAATAGTTAAATATGAATATTTGATTGGGTCCTCCTCAAAATTTGATTTGTTCTTGTCAATCTAACGCCTAAAATGTGATAGATTTTTTTTGGAGAACTTTTGAAGTAATTCTGTCAAGAAGCATACTACCATAAAGAGATTAAGCATAAATATGTGGAAAGCTCTCTCTATATATCAAAAATTATTGTCAGACAATTTCAAGCAATTCTCTTTCAATTGAAGGGGACCTTATTGTGCATGTTGAAACATACAACTCCCAGTCAGCAGTATAGTACCTTTGCGCGTACTGTGGGTCCTTCGCATTTCTAATCACAGAACACGTCATTCTCCATGTTCCAGTTCATTTTTATTTTCTGCAAAGAATCGCGTGACCCAGGTCTCTCAGTAGCCGCTACTGTCCAAATGTGAATCTCTGTGACTTTTGCCGTTTCTAAAAGAGGTCCCTGACCATGCATTAGATGAAGAAGCACGTGGTGACATCTGATTGGGATAACGAAGGGGAGCTTTGCAGAATTTTAAAAAGTGTTGGGGGCGCAGGGATTATTGCATATCGTCCTAACCTGTATATTCTGAAGGAAACTTGCGTCATTTACGACCTGGTGAGGTGGGATCCTGTAGTTATGTGTTTGGAATATCTCTGCATTTATACAAAAAAGAAAAAAAATTCACCCATTTCTCTTGATTGGACTCTTCTTCGATTTTGTTTTTGTTTTCACTTATCTTTACTTACAATCAGTCTCGTTAAATATCCAGAGAGGCTCAGACGTAATAAGGGAAATTGAATTGACGCGATGGGTCTCACATTTTTGGATAGAATGCATTTGCAAAATCATTCCAACATAGCTGTTATTTTATGTAAAAATGGGAATGGATGCATCAAAGAAAATAGTTTTAGCATCTTCATACGGCTTCATAATGAGAGACGATTGAAAAAAAAACAAACAAAAAACAAAAAAAAAGAAATGAGGAAAATTTTACAATGAAATTCAACATGAAATAATTTTGTACAAAATAAGAAAAAAAAACTTTAATAAATAACCTATTAATTTAAAAACTGTTAAATGTGGTTAATATTAACTTTATGAAATGTTTGTTCTCTGTCTCTCTGTCTCTCTCTGTCTCTCTGTCTCTCTCTCTGTTTCCCTCAATCTCTCTCTGTCGATCTGTCTGTCTGTCCGTCTCTCTCTCTCCCTCTCTCTCTCTCTCTCTCTCTCTCTCTCTCTATATATATATATATATATATATATATATATATATATATATATATATATTGTGTGTGTGTGATAGGTATGTAATTCAGGAATGAATAAAACAGAAAAACAACAAATAAATGGGAAGCAGGTTTACACATTAAATATAGGAGCAGAACATCAAAGAAAATTAATGGGTTCTTTATAGTTTTATGTCACGTAAAGCCAATATTTCAATATCAAACTTCCCTGAGTAACTTCCATCTTTTATGCATTTTTTCCCCAAAGCAATAGAATCAAAAAAAGAACAAGAATTCGTTTCAAGAAATCTATTTTAATGATAAGAAATAATGATTAAATTAATCAAAGTCATTCATTTGATTTCCGAATAAATTTGGAATAAAAATGAAAATGAGCTCTTTGCACTATTATTAGATTATATCTGTATTTCTTCGTCGTGAAATAGTTTTCAAAAGATTTATAATATAGTTCTTCTCCCACAGACTCTATCGTTCAAAAAATTGATCATATAGCTGTTCGGCCTTAGATTCTATGAAGTTAAAGATACATAACACAGATACACACACACGATTTCCCAAACAAACATATACCGTATGGATGACATATTATACATGCAGCCCATATTTCAATCGTGGATATCAAGGAAAATGCATGCATTTCGATTTACTTGTTTGTTACCAAGTGTCCACTTTTATAATTCCTCCTCACGTTTCACAAAAAAAGTGGATGGCCTTACGGTTGAAATCTTTGAGATTTGAATCGAGGAACCGATTCAAATTCCGGTAGTGCCAGGTTTTATTCACTTTATACTAATTATCATCATCATCAGTCATTAATGTCCGTAGTTGAACATAGACCTCCCCCTGGATTCACCACACTTCACTATCATGGGTGTCGCAGAGCCAGTATTCTCTGTATTTGTCAAGTTCAGCTCTGCATTTTGTATTCTGTCGTTCTTGGTCTCGCATGTGATCTCTGGGGATCCATGTTCTGAGTCATGATGTCCATTGGTTGTATGTCATTCTTGCAACCTTGACCTGCACATTGCATTTTAGTTTTTTAATAGATTCTATGATTATTTGGACCTCTATTTCTTACCTCATACACATTGCTATCTTGTGATCTTTCCATGCGAAGTCGAGCATGATTCTCTCATATGCACGTTGCATGCTTCTCAGTTTGCAAGTCTGTCTTTTCGTTAATTCCATCTTTCAGCTCCATAAGTGACTACCGGGAAAATGCATTGGTTGTATACTTTTCTTTTTTAGGATTATTGGGATCACCTGGTTTTCCGAAGGTTAAGCTTGCTTCACAGACAGCTTGCCATCTTGGGGTGATTATTTGCTTGATATTTTCCTCTTTCCTTGACTAAATAACATAACAGACTTTTGTCACATTTTCCCTTCTTTCCATGCCCCCAAACCTTATTTTCCTCAATTTCGATCCAATTTTTGATTTCATCTTCTTTCTCAAACGTGTTTCTATTTCATTCTCTCTTTAACTTTGCTTTTCATTTTAAACAATGATGTGATAGGTGTGAAAACTTTATTTGTTTCATTTTACCTATGCCATATGTCCAATGTTCACCCATGTAAATATCAAATTTGTTGCATCAGTTTTAATGTCAGACTGCATGCAAACCAACTCATGATATCCTCTCTAATAATACTAATTGCACAGAAAAACATCTTTGAATTGATATTCGATATTTTCCCACAAAGAAATTTATTTTCTCCTCATAACTTTAAAGTTAATTTTTCAAAATTGCATACCATCAAGATATATATATATATATATATATATATATATATATATATATATATATATATATATATATATATATATATGTACACACAAATATTTGTGTGTGTGTGTGTATGCATGTGTGCCTTACCTGTAAAGTTCAAGAATGGAAATGACAAAAAAAATCAAATTGAAAACACGTGTACACCTTTCATGCGGGAAAAGTACTTGAAAGACAATATATGGGTCCTTTATAGGTTTAAGTCACGTAAAGCCAACACGTTAATATCAAACTTTGCTGAGTAACTTTCATCTTTTATGCATATTTTTTCAAAGGAAAAATAATCAAGAAAAGCAAGAATTTTTTGAAGAAAAAATATTTTCAACGATATAAAATCATGATAAAACGAAGAAAAGGCATTAATTTGATTTTGGAATAAATTTGACATCAAACTGAAATGCTCATTTCATTTTTATTAGATGGCGTCGTTCATAAATGTTTTTGAAGGAATAAATAATAGACTCGTTCTTTTTGAGACTCTTTGAAATTGAAAACATATACAAAGCCACTTATGATCTCCCAAACAGACTTATTCTTGGAGACAATTCAAGAAAATCATTCCAGATGAAGAAAACAGTCCCAAATATCCCATCTATTGTCACTGATTTACAACAATTGCAAAGGAATAGATCTGTCCCGTTTGTCATTTGGAAGATGTCTTCTTCAGTTATCAAAGGCACAAACTGTGACAATATTCATTATAGCATCGTCATTTCAGATGAAAATTGAAAAAAGTTGTAGA
>OY735239.1:35471802-35534302 GCA_963457665.1 Thysanoteuthis rhombus
TTTAGCGTATTAAGAGTGACCCTTAGAATAAAACGTAGAGTTGGACAACTAGAGATTATCGATTATGATAGTTTACATTTCTTAAGCAAAATATTTTTTGTAACTTCCATTCGGATTTTGAAGAGAAGAAATCCATTTTTGTCTGTAATCTCATGGGATAATCTGAATTTTGATGTGTTGATTGACACTATAATATGATAGATATATCCATTGATAACATAATTCAAGCTATAAATTTTCAGTGCAAAACAAAACACGAATCAGAACCTTTTGATTCAATGACTATAATAAAAGTCAAACCGAGATAAATTACATCGTAATTCAAATCCTCGTTCATTCGATTCAATACTTTACTATAATCCAACAATCAGATGATTTTAGACACATTCAAGTAATCTGTGATTGCCTTGCACTGAGCTGCTAATTCAATTTTATGTACATGGCATTTATGAATGATATCTACAAGAAACTTTTAAATCATTTTTACACCGAGTGAATTTCAGACACTACTTGTCTAATTGCATCAGGGTGTGACATTCAAGACTTGTATTGAATTATTGTAAAGAGCAACGAAGCAAATGAAGTTTAGATAACAAGAAAAGCTTGGAAGGTATTTGAAAGCAGCAATAGCTTTGTCAAATAATCAGTAGCAAGGATACCCGGCGTTACAAGGAGAAAAGAGCACTAAATCTGGCCACACCAGGAGGAATGTTCTTTTACAGACCATAACAAATTAGAGAATATCGTTTACCTTACTGATTACTCACTGTCGTAGACTGATGGCCATACTTAAGGATGAAATAAGAAGAACAACTATACGAATAATGATAGAAGTGATCAGTCGTTTAAAATAATGATAAAGGTTTGATCCAAAGCAAAATAAACTATATGAATCCTTTAATTTTGATCATAAAAATACGTGATTTAGCGGTAGCTAACAAAGTTGTATGTCAGAACATAAGTAAACTTTCACCGTATCTTCACCTCTCAATAACCCGACTCAGGCTAAATTGTCTACAAAGAAGTTAGAGGCAAACTGCCAACATGACAAGACTACAAATGCTTGATTTCACTGCTATCATCTATTTGCATTGATGGGAAACGTTATATGTAACAAGGCAACACAACAAACTTCCCAGAATCGGTTTCATCATAAGGAACGTGTGTGTTATTCCTGAGAAAAATGTCATAACTTATTCTTTAGTGAATCAGTGTTGTCCTAGCGCGATATAAGGTTGATATATATATATATACGTGTATATATATATATATATATATATATATATATATATATATATATATATATGTATGGCAATTCACTCATTTTTCTCTGCTATTAGTCTCATACTCTAACCAAACTTTCAATCCTTTTTCAATTTATTATTTCTATATTGACATCTTTCCAATCGTTGAGAAGAACAAGACATCACGAATTGAAAATTAATGTATGGTAATGAAAGGCGTTCAAAAGCTAATAAAAACATTACTGATTATTTGGTTTAGATGTAATAGGTAAGAAGTGATTAAATGCGAGTGCTTTCGATGGCTTTTTACAGTTACATTCATTTCATTTTAACTTGTTAATATTTATTTTAATCTAGTGACAATTGTGTTGGTACGGTAAACTCTTTCTCTCTCTCTCTCTCTCTCTCTCTCTCTCTCTCTCTCTCTCTCTCTCTCTCTCTCTCTCTCTCTCTCTCTCTCTCTGTTCACTAGTTCAGGAAGTTGCAGTTATTTGGGAAAACCAAGCAGTCATAAATTCGAAATCTATGTATCTATAATAATTTCGTTCAGACAGAGATAAATCAACAATTATTGGCTAAAATGGGACCGTGCGTTGTGGAAGTTGGAAAGTGTCGTTGTTCTCATCAGATTCCCGTGTTGCAAGTCTGGAAATATTGAATTGAAGGAGAATTCTAGGGTCAAAGAGTGCAGGTAGCCCAACCGCCATTAATAAATTAGATTTTTATTGAGGAATTTTCGATGGATTCTGGCATTTTGAACAGACTCTGCTCTTGGGCTGCACAGAAGCCGAAAATTGATCAATTGATTTGATTGTCTGAGAATCAATTGAAATATTGTAAAGTATCGAATACATATTTTGCAGACTTTTACACCAAAGTTTATTTCATGGACGTATTCGAAAATTATTTATTCTTCTAATATATATATATATATATATATATATATATATATATATATATATATATATATATATATACATGTATATATATATATATGTATATGTATATATATATATATATATATATATATGTATATATATATATATATATATATATGTATATATATATATATATATATATATATATATATATATATATATATATCAAATCATGTGAAACTTTTGTCATGATTTGTATTGTTTTTACATGTGCACCTGAATCAATATGTAGAACAAAGCTTTGAAAAAAAATTATATTTCGAATACATGATAATCTTCATATTTTTTGGCTTGTCTTTGTCACGGCCTTTACATAATTACTCAGTCAATTAAAGACTCTGCAACGCATCTACTAAGATATAAGCAATGAATCAGGGTGTTTCTTCTTCGAATTCATTACACGTTATTTAATTCATCTGAAGTGATAATATCTGAGTGAATGATATTACTGCGTTATTGGAATGAGTTTAACGTCTTTGTAGGGTTATAAGATCAACACTTGTCTGTATTATTGGATACAAATTGGAATTCAAGTTTCAACCAATCAGCGGCTGAAAGTCTTTGTCTTTTTACTACTTGTATAAATGTCATCGTCGCTAATTTGAATCACTTCCACCACCGTCGCTAATTTGAATTTACTTCCACCACCGTCGCTAATTTGAATTTACTTCCGCCATATTGCTCTTTCTGCTTCTCCCTCTCCAATTCTTTTTGTTGCTTTCGTTGTTGTATATATTGAAAGGAAAACAACTGGAAAGACTGGAAAGATATACCTAGGGAACTGAAATTGTTCCTTGTTTTTCAAGCAATAAAATATATATTGTCTCACACAGTTTCCAACCTTCTTTTCAAATCTGTAGTATAAACAGACACCTTTAGTTCGCGGTTTTGATTTGCTTGTTTTATAAACACGTATTTATGAGTACTTTGATTAAATCGTTCATGAGTGCATTTGAGAATATACTCAGGTATGTATATAGATATATCTATGTATATGACAAACTAGAAAAATCAGTCATTTGATGCTTTTTTGAAAATCTCTGCAATCACTCTCACACTCACACGGAAGCTCGTACATACGCATACACTTGCACGCCAGCGCGTGCACACACACAAACACGTACATATATATGAATATATATATAAAGGGGAAAAAGAGACAGAGACAAAGGCAGAAACAGACACATATATTGATGGATATCACTCTCTAAATGAAGAAACGACTTGTTCTTATTCATATTCAATTGCTGGAGGCCACTGATGAAAGAAAGCATATATTTTTCAAATCAAATATTTTCAAACATGATTTTCTATTTGGTCCATTCACTTGATTCAACATTTTACAATTACAGAAATTGGCTCAACACCTATCCAACATTACAAGTCATTCATTCAACAAAGGTAATCAAAAGGGGAAATATAACGTGAGATTCCAATTATGACCAGATTTTGTGTGTGTGGCTGGGTGGGTGTTTGTCTGAGTAAATATATAAAAACTGAACAGACATTTCTGGGCAACATCTCATGATTATAATATTATCATTGATCTAATTCATGCTCACAGGAAAAGCAAAAAATCAAGTAAATGGGAAAAGATTTTGGTCTACTATTTCTTTCAATGATCATCTATTTACCTGCATTTCTATTTTTCTGTTTTTATAGTCTTCGATAATTCCAGGGGTGGGATCATTGATTTTATTAATTAATTTTTTTCAATGTTCCCTGGTAGATAACGTGGAGCCTTCATATTTGCAAACATGATAGGCTGAATAGAAAATATAAGTAACTTTAGAGAATAGAAAAACTTGAATGAATGATATATATATATATATATATATATATATATATATATATATATATATATATATATATATATCATTCATTCAAGTTTTTCTATTCTCTAAAGTTACTTATATTTTCTATTCAGCCTATCATGTTTGCAAATATGAAGGCTTCACGTTATCTACCAGGGAACATTGAAAAAAATTAATTAATAAAATCAATGATCCCACCCCTGGAATTGACTCCACCACCCCTCCTTCTACACTATCCCAAACATACCAAAAAACCCACCTCCCCAACACTACCCCCCACCTTGACACACTCTGCCCTCCCCAAGTCCAACTGCTGCTGCTTTACCAAAATCCCAATACCTGCTGGTCATTCTTACATTCAGCATGAGGCCTCTTGTAGCCCTGACAACAAAACCTACCCACAATGCATAGCCGCTGACAGTGGACTCTGGTTCCACATGGTACATTTTAATTCACACTCACACAACACGCACCACTGATGATGAGAGAAATCTCGAAACATGTATGGACTATTGACAAATAAGGATTAATAAACCTTACCACCAAAAACTTCACTCCCGAGTCTGTCTCACTCTCTAAAGTACACATTATATATATATATATATATATATATATATATATATATATTTATATATATATATATATACATTTGAACTCTCACACGCAAACACACACGCATGAATATGTACCCCATATATATATATATATATATATATATATATATGAACTCTCATCTGCAGACACACACACACAAAAATGTACCCTATATATGTGTGTGTATATATATATATATATATATATATATATATATATATATATATATATATATATATATATATATATATATTGAAATGGATGAGAATACCACTCAAAAAATATTTATTGTAATGGTTAACAATGCATCAAATGAAAAGAAAAAAATAACCATACGAGATAATATTGCTGAAATAATTAGTTTGTTTCATTAATCCCTCATTATTTTGGTTCCATTTATCTATTAGACTCAGAAACCATTGGGTAGCTTTCATCCATCTGTTAACTACTTTCAATGTGTTATGATTACATATATATCCATAGTTTCGAGCCTCGGAGCTTGATACAGATTCCTGATCACAACTTGTCAGATATATTGTTACTTGGAAAGATTGTTATAACTTGATTTACAGATCTCTCGCTTTGAAGTGTCGGAGGCTTTTTTTCTATCTCTCCCGTGTTGTTTCACTGATATTTGTTTGTTGGTCCAGTGATAGTTTTGACCTTCATGAAGTTGATCTAAAGTAACTGAAACATACTGCGTTTCAGCCGTTGTACTCTACGGCCTTCATCAGGTATCATCTGGTAGGTGTGGGGAAAGTAACGGACCGAAACCTTTATTCAACCAAGGGGGGGTGTATGTAACTAATGCTAAGAGGGGTTGCACTCAATATACCCCCGTTGGTTAAATAAAAGGTTCGGTTCGTTACATCCCCACACCTACTAAATGATATCTGATGAAAGCCGTAGAGTACAACGGCTGAAACGTTGTATGAAAAACAACCAAAATGAGGATGGTCTGAAAAATAATAGAAATAATAATGATACCTCGTCTAAAAAATTCAGAGGTAAATGAAACAATTTACTGTCTTTTTATAATGTGCAACTAAAGCCGGTAAATTTACATCAAACTTGTAATGAGTATTCCTCTCTCTATATCTATCAATCTATATATCTATCAATGTATTATTTATCCTCGGAGGTTTTGTAAAATCCTCACCTGATCATGTAAGAATAGTTTTGATGGTGTATGGAGAGGAAATACTTTATAAGGTAGCTGTTCATAATACTTTGGCTAATCAGACTATATTAATGAGAAAGGTATTGCGTTTAAGACCTTTCGAATACCTACTATTTAGTGATATATTAATCGATCACTTTTTTTCTGTATCATATTTCTATTCAGACTTAGGTTAGAGCATCGATAACCTGTTTCTCCGAATCAAAATTCAAGTATATCCCGGGAATGGAGTCATTAGATTGTGTGTCAGTACCTGTGTGTATGTGTCTATTCACGTTTGCATGTTGACTTATGACTGTGCACGCCTATGTGTGTGTGCGCATGAATGTGTATGTGAGCGTGTGTCCGTCTGTTTAAGCGTGTACGTGTGTGTGTGCTAGGTATCGTGCGTATTTAAGCACCCTCTCACATAATCAAACCCCCTTTGATTAGATATATGAAGCTTTGAGTACTTTGAAATCGGTTTATTCCCAACCATGTCCAAAATCTTGATCATCCTATCCCGGATTCTGAAATGAATGCAATGAAAAACATTTTGTGTCTATTTGTCCCATCCACTTCTCAAGAAAGGAATTCCTTTGAATTTCCTGATACTTCAACTCAAATGGAATCTCAATTCAAAAAGAGAAACAAAGAAACACACACACACACACACACACACACACACACACACACACACACACACACACACACACACACACACAATAAGCACTAAATGCTATTTGTTACAATCTTTCCTTAATCCTTACTAAACACTTTTGTGCAAAATTTTCAAGTACGGAAGCCTAAAGCCTATTTTTTTCTCTCTCCCGATGATATAATTATCTTCTGTTGCTGAAGGCGGTAGCATCGAATTATCTTTTGTTTTTTGTGACATGTTCGCCTCAGCAAAAATTTAAAAGTGATTCACATTTGGCTTTAGACATCTAGGGGCTAAGTCAGATTTAATGTACATATATCTATTAACACAGCTCAGGTAAAAAAATGGTATCTTTTCATCCAAAACTGCACCTCTGCCTTTGACTATATATAAAAAAAAGGACAACAAAGTTATACTGTGAGCCTTCGTGTGCTTTCTATAGATGTGTGTCTTAGAAGACTTCATTCATAAGGACATAATATTCCAACGTATAATAGTACCAATGAATGAAAGAGAAATTTCCCACAAATTGTATAATGAACATTTTAATCGTATCGGTAAAATATTGATACATACTAATAAGAAAGTCATATTATACATCTTCACATGTCTCTGCCTGTGTGTGTCCCATTTGGTCTTTTGTGTTGTAAATACTGACAACCAAGACTAACGCAAACACATACGTTTCTCGTTTGTAAGGCAATAACTGTATCAATACTTCTTCTATAAGTATCCTGTTTTGTCTATCTGTTAGGTTGTTTGTGTATAGGTATCTCTACATGATATCTCAAAATAATCTCAATGTATCTTAATTACCTTTTGACTAAAACTGGACTTTTGGCTGATGAATAAGTAACTCGATTCTAGTTTGAATCAAATATCTTTTAAGAATTAACTCCTTTGGATCGTGGCTATATATCCATACGAAATCTTCTGGTATTCCCAAATATTTTAATGGGAATTTTTGGGAGGTTTAAGCCATTCAGTAAGAAACATCGTCAACATTCGAGTCGATAGGTATCTCTTTCGATCGGGATTTTTTTTTTTGAATTCGTCAATGCACTATCTCCAAAAGTTCTCAATGATTTTTAATGAAAATCGGTTCATACATATATAAAGACATCCCTCGTCAAAATTTATCCAATATTCTTAAACCACTTTGTCTACCCTCCATGAAGATCCCTTCGAAATTAGTTAAAAACTTTCAAAAATATCGTGAACATGGAGACTGGAAGACAGGCACAAAGACAAACGCACAGACTAGATTGAGTACATATATCTCTTTGACATTCGTTGACAGATGTTTGCAAAGAACCTGGCAAATTTCCTAATTCATTCAACTACATCGTTCTACTGATTCAATGTAATTACATATTTTCTTTTGGAAGATTAACGCAACATTCATTTTCAATTTACACTTTTTTTCTCTTCAGACTAATTGCAATCATTTTGTTCTGCATCTGTTTTTTTCCGGTAAGATTTCCTTTTAATCTTCTATTAGAACTTTTTCTCTCTGAATGCGTTCATTATTTTGGAATCAAAGATTTATTTGTATCCCATGTGACTCAAAGTAACTTTTATATAATCTTTGTGGTGCTTCGAGAAGACTTGATAGTTTATACATTTCCATTGCGTGAGGAACGTAAACAATTTTTATTCCAAATTGAGATAAGCTTTCCAAATGATTCATGACTGTAAAAGTTTCCTAACAAGCTTTGCAACACGTTGAATAAAAGCAAAAGGAAATATGAATTACGTTATGTATCCACACAATATTTCCCAATGTTCTCAAAAATTTCAGTGGACATCGGAGGGTGAGATCCTTGTTAAAACAGAGTCGGTCACATTTGCGATGTTTAGGTCTGTTTCTGCACGCATTTATGTACGCACGCGTTTTTGCAAATACATTATCACAAAATGTTCTCAATGAATTTCAATAAAAATCAGTTTATACTTTCATAGCAACAACTTTACTCAGAAATAGCAAAATTCCTTTTTCCCCTTCGTCTACGCTTCCAGATAATTCATCTGGAATATGTTGAAAATTTAGGAAAATATTTCACTGATAGACAAGCACATACACAGACAGAAGAAAGCAGTAAATACATATATCCCTTTGGATTCGTTGAGAACCGTTAACAAAAATATCGCCGAATCTTCCAATATTTCGATGATCAAAGTCTTCAGCGGAGAAAAAGTACTTCATTCAAAGGATTGACAAATGTATCATTTTTTTATTTACATTTTTTCTCTTCCATAATATTCTGATCATTTTATTTTCTGTTTGTTTTTCCGGTTAAATTTTGTTTCTTCCTTTCAATCGATCTTATTTTTCTCTCTTGTCTGCTCATTATTTTTGGTTCAATGACTTCTTCGCGTCTGTAGAGACTCAATGTATCTTTGATATCATTTTTGCAATGCCCTGTAGTGATTCAAACGTTCATACATTTTCATTGAATGAGGAATGTACATACTTTTCAGGCCAAATAGAGAGACGTTTTTCAAATGATTTATACCTAAATAGGTTTGTATCAAGCTTGCTTGAGTTAAAATTAAAACAGAAAGAAATACGCATTGAAGAACCAGGATGAAGAACATTCGTAAATTGTCTACAACTGTTTCGGCATGGAATTCACAAAAATCATAAAAGCTTTTTTAGCTAACCCTACCTATTCTAAAGCAAAAACAAAATGTTTTCTTACGCATTTTTGATGGATACTTTGAAAACTCGTACCTACGTCTTACATGGTTTCTTGAGTGAGTAATATCGAGTCATTACTAGTAGTTCGTGTAAATATGTTTTGAAGTTATTTTTAAATATGCAGATTCTAATATTGTCCGTCTTCTTCAAGCAAGTATTTTAAGTATTTCCTTATATATACTGCATCACTATAAACTTCAATTAGGTCTGCATTTGATATACATCAACATCAATACATTGGATTTTTCTCTTTCTTATTAAGTAATAATATCTCTTTCAATAGATCGGGGTTTTTTCATTTTCTTCAATGTGTTCTATTTTGTATGTAAGCATTAGTAAAGAGAAACAGAAAACCATAAACAATATTCCCGACAAGTTTATCGTTTTGCATAAAAATAAATTACATCACTTCCTCCTGCGGTGGAATAAAACAATTTATTTTCATCACGTGTCTTTTTGAGTTCTCCAATCATATTTTTTTCCTTGCCTCATTTCCATTTTTCTTCGTTTTCCATTTTCCTTTTTTTTCCTCTTTTTTATTTGTTTTTTTTCTTCATTCTGGCTTTATTTCCCTCTCTTTGTTTCTGTTTCACCTCAATCGGATTATTCCATTCTCTCTTTTTCTTTACTTTTTTTTTCGTTTTTTTACTTTGGTTACTCTCTTATTCAAGGTTTCTCTCTTCCATTTCACGCATATTTTCTATTTATTTTCCATTCAAGAAGATGATTTTTACACAATTTTCCACTCAATTTTGCTTTCAAATTCTTTCCATTTGTGAAGGTTTCCGTTCTGTCTTTTTTTTTCCTTCTTCTCAAATCATTCACTTTTTCCAACCGTTCATCTGTTTTTCTTTCTTTTTCCTCTTTTTACTTTTATTCTTCTTTCCAATATTTTCATTTCTTTTCCGTTCTCTTTCATCAATCTCTTTTCTTCCATTTTCCTTCTTTCTCACCTATCATTTTTATCAGTCTTCTTAGCAATTTTCTTTCTTTCATTTCATTAATTCCATTTCTTTTTTCTTTTTTCCTCCCTCATAGTTTTCTCATTAAATCTCTTTATTTTTTTTTCTTTTTGTTCCTTATCCTTTTTATCATTCTCTTTTATTTGACAGGATATTACTTCCAGATATTTTGAGAATATTAGACGAACCAACAACAACAAAAAAAATGTAATCGTTCGAGATGATTTAAGACTCTTCAAAAGCAAAAATGATTGTTTTTCTTTGTTCCTATTTTTCCAATTCCCAGCCACGAATGAAATGAAAAGAAATTTGTTCAACAAACAATCAAACTAATATTTATGAGACAATGAAAAACTATTCAAAAGCATAGTTTGAATTTTGCAAAAAAATGTTTCTCTTTGAATCTTACAGAAGAGGCAATAAAAACAACACATGTATTAGAAACATTCAATCTGTATTTCTCAAAAAGAAATTATTCAAAAGGTATATGGTCATAAAATTGTTTAAAAACATAGAAAGGAATATTCTTTTGATCACGATACAAAAGAGGCAGTTTCAGACTCGAAAAAAAAATTAGAAAGCGGGAATACACGTGTCTTTTCAGTCAATAAGATGTTTTGTGAAAGATATTACAGAGTTCATGTGTCATATAAGAGTCAATTGTGAGCACTAAATTGGACAATGGATGTGACAACAGATCAATACTTCAAGTAAATAAGTGATTATTGGGTCATATCATAAATGTTTTGCACTTATCAACAGTATTACCGTCATTTGTTATTTCCAATTGAAGAAATCAAGGATATTTTCGAATATCTATGAGATGGTCGCTTTAGAGGATAGTATGAACATACATACATACATACATACATACATACATACATACATACATACATACAAGCATGCACACATACATACATGCATGCAAACATACATGCATGAATACATACATACATACATACATACATACATACATACATACATACATACATACATACTAGTGGCGTATTGAGCATTGTATCAAAATGTACACAAAGACGCAAATATCTTATTATCATTAGGAACAAATAGACAGTTAAAGCCTTTTTAATAAAATCTAATGAAAGTGGCCCCGATTATAAATTGTACATTTCCATAACCCCAATCATTCGATGATTCAAACAAAACCAAATAAAAAGATATATGGCCATAATGAAGAGTTTTTTAGAAGTGTAATATTTCAAGTTCCTATGATAGGTAAATTCACTAAAACCTAAAAAGAGAGGAAAAATAGTATCAAACTGTAATTATCTGTAACAAATCCTGAAGAGATTTTCTAGACGAATATTTTTCAGGCGAATACTTGACAGAAAAAGTTTAGATGTACAGTTTAGAAATAGTTGGGACAACCTCAAAATCGAGCTTCTTAAACGGGAAACGAACGTTGAAATCACGAGCAAAATATTACAGGCGTGATGATCGATAACTTGAACTGAAAAATATTTGTGAACGATAGAATGAGATGAAAATTCAAGGCTGTAATGCCATGCATTCTTTAATTGTTCAGTAGGAGGGAAAGTATACACACACACACACACACACACACACAAACAAACACACACACACACACACACACACATATATATATATGTGTGTGTTTGTGTGTGTGTGTGTGTGTGTGTGTGTGTATGTACGTGTGTACATTAGACATATGTAATCACTTCCGACATCAAGTACGCAAGTATATGATACATTCTGTTTTGTGTATAATTCATTTATTTTGATCAAATCAACAGTCTTAAATATTGCTCTACAGACAAGATCAAGCTCTCCCTCCTTCCGTTCTAAAAATGATACATTTTAATGGTGCAGAGACAACGGCGTAAAATCGATAAAGATGAATGATTTTATTGGTCTGCGTTTTTCGCTGGTTTGAGTCTTTTCTTCTTGAGATTAGAACAAGAGACGAATGTTGATTTCTTTCAGGTTAATGTACATGGAGTGAGACTTCCTACTATTGCCTTTTTCTCTCTGTTTGCCCTAGCTGAAATGTTCAACTTGGTATTTATCATTTTATACGATAATTTCGGTCGGTTATGATGCACATATACCCTCTCTTTCTTCCCCCCTCTCTCTCTCTCTCTCTCTCTCTCCATATATATATATATATATATATATATATATATATATATATATATATATATATATATATATACACAAAACTTTTCATATGTATCTGTCGATCTATATATGTAACTAATTGCTTGGTCAGCTCATATCAATCCCTATTGATATGCATGACCAGCATGCAATAACTAGAGATATTACCTCACGGTACTCTCAGATGTCCATGTTCCAATTACGTATTCAGTTGTAATTTGAGACATATCCATGAAAAGCTTTTAGGCTTTACTTTGAGGGAAATTAATGGTGTGTTAACATGTTGAAAGAAATATAAACATATTGCTATGCACTCCATAAATTTCCCATTTCTGAAAACACAATCAAATTGTCTATACTTGACAAGTGAGATTTCAAGTTTTCCAGAGTTCAAAAGGGAATCTTTCTCACCAACCTGTCCGCTTATTTAGGAGTCTTTTATGTGTGAATTTATTTAGTGGCATGATAAGCAATGATGAAATTACACCGTATAACGTAACGATATCTTTAACACCTTATTGTCAGCTGTGAAAACTAATTGAGTTGTCAGATAAACAATTGACATGATACTTCTGTGCGCAACAGTTGAGAAAATGTCAGGCATATTTTCTTAAACGTTCTATATAGAAGCAATATGCAAAATACATAACCAATGAAACAAAAGAAATAATAAAGCAGGATATTCAGCCGTTTTATGCTGTCTGTCACCTGATAATCTGATTCTATGAGCTTAACAGTCAGTAATTTATTGACGTAATTCCCTTGGCATTCAGTAAATGGTTGTGTGATATGCAATGATGTAATTGCAGTGGATAACATACACTTCAAAATCCTAACATCATTTGCCATAAGCAATTTAGCTCTTTCATATAGAAGTAACTTGAAACGTCTATATAAGAGAGATGATGAAATAAAAAAACATTTTCGATACAAAGCAAATACAATATTGTCAATACTACAATATGTTTTGCTGTCCGTCAGATAACGATATCAGATCGGTATCTTTTACTTAACTATTTGTTGTTTTTTTTTTCGTGTTTATTATTTTAAACAGAGAGAATGATCAGGACAAATCATGCTTGCAAAGTTTAGAAGAGATTACATGTGTTCAAGCAGTCGGCGTTGCATGAAAAAGAAAACCAGAAAAAATAGAGATAAAAAACGCCTCCAATTTCAATGAATCTATTTTGGGACGGGAATTTTTCTCCATCACACTTTTGAAACGAGGCAGATTCTGTTGGATTATATCCCTTCATTTGTCAAATTTCCTTTGTTGTATCAGTAGGGAAACTTTTACAAAATACATTGGATCCAAGACTTGAATTCGGATCAAACACTGAAATACATTGATGCGTCATAGACTTTACAGCAAGTTCTACCCTTACATTGGGTGCCACAATAACATGGCTTCATGTAGGATCAGTTGAATTAGATAAAATGAATTTAAAGATTTCATGCATGTTATATCAGTGAATTTGAACAAAGAGTGAAAATTATTTGATACAGGAACTTGAGACAACTTTTAAGGATCCGTATGATTTGTAAGAACACCAAATACATATCTTTCGAATTCAGAGCAGATAGTACAAAGTAAGAATTAGAACAAATAAATTTTTTTCTCATGGTCAAATTCTCTGATAATTAGGAACACACTTCTAAAGTACCTATAAATGTATAAAGAGGTCGCGTCAAAAAGTTGGATACTAGTACAAACTAATTGTTGCTAATTGTTGATATTTACAAAACAAAACCATGGATAAAACGGAAAATAAACGTAGGAAGATTGTGTATGAATCTTTAACCGTTAGTAAAGAAACTCAAAAAAGAAAAACCAAAGATCAAGCTTTATTCAAGGAATAACTTGATCGGCAAATGCGAAATGGCAAATAATCGCAGTTTGGATAGTTTTAAAAAACAAATATTGCAGTAAGCTGTCCAAATTTTAATTCATTTAAAAAACACTCTGCCTTATCCTCGTAACCTGAGCAAAATATTCAGGGTCATAGTTTATGTCGGTCAAATGCTGATCTTGCATTCCTGCATCCTTTTTGTTCCGAACAAAATAATTGTAAATAACTCTTTGCATTAGTAGAACAATTTAAATAACACTAAAAATAGAAAAGTAATTTCTTAAAAACGAGAAATAAGTCCTATTTTGAGCAGTAAAACATAATTCAACTTAGGAACCTGGGTCAAACTTCTTTATGTACAGTGAATTCCTTTTTTTCCCGTCATATGACCCCAGGGGATATTATGGCAGATGATAACTGATTTTTTAACTTAATTTTCTATATAAACTTACTCAAATCTGCTCGGTCCTTTATATCGAGCACGCTTTGGACGTGGATATTCAGACTTTGAAGATACTTAGCTATATATATATATATATATATATATATATATATATATATATATATATATATATATATATACATATATATGTGTGTGTGTGTCTGTGTCTGTGTCTGTGTGTGTGTGTCCGTTTGCATGTCTGTGTGTGTGTGTGCATGTCTGTTTGCGTGTGTGTGTGTCTGTGTGTGTGGAGACGTTTTAAATACCCGTTGGCAACAATTCAAAGCCTTTTTACGAGATGGAGTATAAATTCCACACTGTTCCCATCCATGGTGTTTGGAGCTTATGCATTACAGTGTTTAACAGGTGGTTGTACAGGTGTTTATTGTGTATATCTTCAAACATTTCTGAGAAGGCTATATATCCTGTGTTAACAAAATTTGTTTGCTGGTTCCAAGAAAAGCAAATATTCCTGGCAGAATCTTATGTTCCCATCTTGGAACGTAAGAACATATAAATAACCAAAGCCGTCGTAGTCAGATCCCCCATCGGACGCGGCCAGCTATTTACAAAATCTAATTTCTAATTTTTGAAACTAATTACTTGATGCCTACTTCTTCCTTCCAAAGTTGACCCTGAGGTCATACAAGGCCGACGTATGTAATTGCTGTAATCTAATATAATTTTGCCCTAAAACGTCTATGGCTACTGGACCAAATACTCACAAATATGCCTTTGTATATACACACTCGTACGCATGTGCATACATAAGCACAGACGTTCACACATATGCATACATATATATACACATAAATGCATACACACATACACATATATGTATATACAAAGTTTTTTTTAATGTTATTCAACGTTTCATTAGTCCGTGGTAACTGAAAGAGTAACAGTATATATAGTGTTGCGTATTTATAGATCCCAAATGAACTGACAGTAAATTTAAATATGAACAGAAACTTACATCTTGTTGCTCCCCGAATGACTACCAACGGCATTTGCGAACAATGTTAATAAATAAGACAACAATTTTGACTTACAACAAGCCTATATCGCCTTTCAAGAACATGAAAAGTATCAAAGCAAAACATTGGATCCGTGTTTCTCCCCCCAATACAATATTATCGACCAGAAACCAAGTGTTTTCAAAACTTCCCCACAATTAACCAATCATCTAACTACTAGAATAATGGAGCCCCTGTTAGTCTGCTCACACACTCACACACCTAGGCACTATCAGCCCATCAATTTGACCTAATAAACAAAACGAATTCAAATACATTAACTTAGACGAAAACCTGTTATCTAGTCCAGAAACACATCAGTCCGAAGAAAAATTATCGATATATACATATAGGACTGTCTCAGATAACATCTCTCTGATCACAGCTGAATACTTATACATTCATCCTGAACAAACACTAACTGTCTTGAAAAGTACAACAATGTATTAGAGTTAAAATAAAGAAAAATCACCACCCAGTTTCTTAGGGACACTTATAAACCATTAGACAGAATTTTTTTTAAATTGATAGCAAAACTCGGGGTTTTCCACCAGCAGCAATGTGTAAATAACACAGATCAGAAATAAGGAACGAACCTGAGATTATGACTCTCCCTCACAGGTGAATCCAATTAAACATTCCAACTTTTATGCCATCTCGGCTACCAGAGCATCGAATGGCTTTTAGGTGCTCAAATATCTCTCGATGAACGTAAGGGAGTCAAAATAATCTCCTCACTTTCGTCAATATAGAGATTCTCCTCTGTATTTAAGGCAAAGAAAATTTAATTCTAGAGGGAGGAAGAGAGAGAGAGACTTTTCCTAAAGGAAATTCGTAGTTGTGAGGGAAATATTTTCACCCAAATTGACAAAATGTTGACCAAATCATAGACAACGAGAAATAATCAAAAAAAAAATTCACATCACGTAATCGATAAGAGCAAAATATTCCCGAAAAATGGATTCATCCTTAGGGTATTTTCAGTCTCCTGTTCCAAGTAATTTCGTTTCCTGCAAAAATTCAGTCAAAAAATCCCTGACATTCCAGGAAAAATGATTTTAGAACAAAAAAAAGATATTCTAACACCATGAAAATTCTTTTGATCACCTGAAATTCTTTCGTGTAGCATGTACCTTCAAAGCATTCCTCTATAATAATCAATACTTGTTTTTCTCTGGACAACAGCATGTTTAAATAAGGCTGTAATTCCCTACACGCTTAATGCAATAAAGCTTTCGTCGATAGAAGTAAAACAAAATATGCAAATTCAAGAAAATTATTTTTGCTGAAAACAAAAAAACAAAAAAAGACTTATGTAATTTGATCAACTGAATACATTAGTCAACATTGCAATGGCAAAATTATATTTTCTTAAAAATGAATTAGTTTTTAGTCATGTCTTATCGTCTGTTAAGACATATTTTCTGCAAAAAAAATCAATGATGCTTCAGGAGAAAATTCAATTTAAAAAATTTCATTAGAAATTCCCTGAGATTCTTTAAAAGCAATCTCTGAGGAAAAAAGAATGCCCGGCAGCCATGAAAGAAAAACAAAATATGAAACAATTTGTAATGTAGTTACACGTATGGTTTTAATAAATTGTAGAAATAAAGTGATTATTGACAAACATCCTCCCATTTTTTTGTTTGTTTTCCGGACAATAAGTGTCTAGACATCAGTCAGATAGGAGGTGAAAGGAAACAATATTTTTTTTCAGATTTCACAGATAGTCTCACTGACAATCACACAAATAGCTGTAAAACTACCGGAGAAAATAACTACACATTTTTCACAATGCACTAACCTCCAAGAGCACGTTAACTAGAACATTTTGAAATAAAGAAATGTAGGATAATCTTGAGATGGAATGAGCCTGCGTGAAATTGCTTTTTCATTGGGAATCAAACTTTCAAATTGGTTTACAATTTAGTGGTGAAATAAAAAACCAATCTACTAAAAACAATCTGACTATTTGTTGACATAATGTACTTTGTTAAGGCATCTAATTTTTGTGGCAAATATCAAATATATAAATCAAACATTATACAGTGATAATTTCAGATCAAATTCAGCTAAAAACTTCATGTCAGGTAAGGAACTTATTGATCCATCCTCTTATATTGGTTTTATAGAGAAATTGTCAAGAATAAAAATTCAACATTGGAATCCATCGAGTCATGCGATAGAAATCTGTTTGGGAATTCCAGGAATCCTAACAAATGTTCTGTTAGTGGTATTACTCTTCATGCCTAACGGAGTTCCGAGGCAGGTGCCGGTGTATCGAGTTGATTAAATCTGAAAAAACAAATTGGTTGCCGGACATTATCCAATCAACCAGAGATAAACAATGTTTAGGGGAGTATAGAAAATTCGTAAGAAAGGGGTAAAAAGGATGGAAACACGTCTGATTGATTTTACAAAGATTTTTTTCACGACATTTTGATCCTTTAGAATAGTGTCAACCACATTTATCAAGGTATACCCACACTGGAAATTAAAGAATATGTAATTATGGTTCAGGCCAAAGTTTCCCCCGCAAAGAATTACGCAAGTGCTGGCAAGACCTGAAAGATATTTATACCTTCAGATTCCACGGTCATGACTTTCTCCCACCAGATCTTTCCAGACTCTTGTTCCACAACTTCAACCTCTCATTAGATTCTATTCTCTCAAAGATTTCCATTGTACGTTACTTGGATGTCACAACGATATTGGATTTTAATATGTAATGCTGCAACATAATTTTCCTTGTCATAACAGACATCAATTCATTTATTTTCTTTCAAAAAAAATCAGAATCACCGGAAAAATTGGTGATTTATCAAGAATGGCATTGTAACTAAAAATCAAAAGCTCCCTTCATCCACGCCAAATGGAATCAGTTCCGTTTGGATCTAAACTGAATGTTCCAGAAAATATCATATAAATTCATAGAAACTTTTGGATATAATGTGCAGATAATCAGAAGAATCGGCTTAGATTTGCGTATTGTCAAAAGAAGGAAAAGTTTTCGATTGTGAATTATGAAAAAGAAAAAGAAAAAAGCCTGAAAACATAAAAAATAAGACATATAAAGAATTTTGTATAGAATGGTCTCTAACCTCAAAGACTGGAAATATGATTTTCCGCAGAGAAATTGGAAATAAAATTTATTCATAACCCCCAAAAGTTGCATATATAAACCCGAAGTTGAATAACATAAAAAGTCTAGGTTTTTTTTAAATAGATTTTCTCTGTTGAATCAAAAACCCGGCTGGAATCGTTTGATTATTGTTTTCTTTTGTTTATTATCCCGACATGAATATCAATCCAAATCTGGGTCCAGTGAATGCATTGACTGCAGACAGCACTTTGTGTAGCTACTAAAAGGTAGAAGAAATATTATTAGAGACAGTTTTCGGATGATTTATGTAAATACAGGAATGTATTTTGGTTTCTAATCGAGGAAAAATGTTGAGGAGGGGATTGAGAAAACTGAAAAATTTGAATATCCGCAACAGAAAAAGACGACAAAATATTTGAAAAAAACAAAGAGAAAAAAAATGAGAAAAAACTTTCTGCTTATCTTTATGGAGCACTAAATGTTAACAGAAATAGAGTTTGTCACAACAACGATAAAATCAAGTCGAACAAGTTCCCCATGGCATCAGGGAAAATAGTTCCGTGAAAGGTTTCTTGTAAGCTAAAATGATATAAGGTGAATAATTCATATGAGGACATGTTTGAGTGTTCTTGGACCTTCAGAAATAATGATTATTGAATATTAAGCCATCAAAAGTGGGATGATAGGAAGTAACAAAAGGTGTGAATTAAGGTGGGATAATGTATATTTGCCTTATAAGAATTTGAAACATGGTCACTTCTCATTTATCTTTGAATAGTAGTTCTCTCATTTTCTGTGACTTGTGTTAATACATTATTGTAACAGTTTCAAGTTATTTGGATTTAAAGCATTTTGACTGAGTTTGTTTTCAGTGCAATCGTTGCATTCAAAATGACCTCTCTGGCCAATCATTCATGTTTTGTATATTCCGTTCAGCCAAGAACTTGCAGCACCAATATTGATGATTAACGATCTTCAAGAGTCTTTGGGAATCTTCTCATTTGAATTTGGATGTCAAACTGATGAATTGACGGACCAATTACATTGTCTGAAGCCGACAGGATTTATTCCCAGGTATCAAACTTGGCACAGGGTCATTGTATTGTAGATAGGTATTTGAGAATCTTTGAAAATCTGTTTATTGAATTTCGGTTATCAATGCAAAACAAACGGATACGGAGCCAACAGCAATTATTCCTTTGACACAAAATGAGACACAAAATAATTTAATCTAGCGAGAAATTTGAGAATCTTCTAGATTTAATTTTTTTCCTCTAATTTTTTTTTCACTTTCAATTGCTTTTATATATCTGAAGAAACCAGATGAATTAACTATTTATGTTTGGTTTATGCATGCCCATTTTTTTTCAGATAAACGGAAGCTCACTTCAAATGTATAAATCATCAATTATTCAATGATTGCAAACAGTCACTTCATCTGAAAGTCACCAGGTGATACACTTAAACTAATGTATAATATTAGGGGGATTCTTTCACTTAATTTTAAAGAAATAACTCACCTGTACACTTGTGATAATTGTCAAAGAAGTGCTGCATGATAGCAAGGATAACCTTCCCCTTAACGAATGTTTTCTAATTGCATTCTGAAGATAAGTTTCTTTCTTTGGGGACATTGTTAACGATGTCGAATAAAAGATCAAGTCAGGGATATTCTGATTCCTAAAAAAACTGAAGGGAGTTTTGAACACATTCCAATGAAATCCATTTAACAGGATCATTATATGCCGCAATTTTTTTCATAAATGGATTAGAAGGTTTTGGGTTTATTGCAAGTATGGCGTGGTATCAATGCAGTCGTATGGGAAAATTATTCAAGAAACTTTGGTGTTCGTAAAATTTCTATTCCTATTTCGTATTTGTTCATACAAATATGTGTCATACAAACAATTTGGCGCTAAAATATTAGTTGAAAATTGATAATGTTCTGTCAGAAAAACATGCACACCCACACGCGTGCACATATATGTGTGCATGCATATGTTTATACATGAGTTTTTATGTATCTTCTTTGAATTAAAAACTTTGTTTATATGAAAGAGAAACCGATCAAATACGCAAACACACACACACATACACACACGTTGTCAGGCAGATCAATACAACTGTTTTAAGTTCAATCTTCATTTAGTTTATATAGATGTGCATGCAGGTGTGCATGTTTGCCTAGTGATTACATACTGTAGTCAATGTAGGTAACGCAGAGTACAGGTTCTTAACTGTTATGCTCATTCATTCTGGTCTTCGACCTTCCAATCATCTTCACTCGACAGTGACAAGCTCCGATTTTTCTGGTCTTGGCTGCTATTGATGAATCTGAAAGAGAGTTCACGAAGCCAAAATTAAGGATATTGATGGTTATGATTATGATGATGATGATGATGATGATGATGATGAATAATGGAAAAGGTTATAATGATGATCATTATAGTGATGACAATATTATCACAACTACAGACGTATGCAGGCACACAAATGCATATATATATGTGTGTGTGTGTGTATGTATATATATATATATATATATATATATATATATATATATATATATGCAGCAGCATCTAGGAAAGGTGATTCCTTAAAATATTTTTCTCAAAGGATTGAGTACTTTTCTCAGAAGAATTTTTGTCCTTGTAAATGCGCTGACTGCAAACATAACTTTGTGTACCTACTGAAAGGTAGAGTAAATTTTAATAGAGACAGTTTTCTAATAATTTATTCAAATGCATGAATGTATTTTGGTTTTTAATCGGAGAAAATGTTGAAAAGGAGACAGAAAAAAATGAAGGATTTCAATATTAGCAACTGAAAAAGACGACAAAATATTTCAGAAAGTTGAAAAAAAACAAACTTTCTGATCATTTTCATCGAGCACTAAATGTTTACAGAAATTGACTTTGTAATAACAACAATAAAAAAAAGTATGATTATTTTGAGATTGATGGTCACCTCCTAAAACCCGACTATTTGAACGAGCACTTTATCTTTAAGGTTGGTACCATGGCAATTTACATCAAATTACCATTTTGACGACTTTTTAATTGAGCATTGTCAGTTCACATTTCTCATCTCCTTTATCAATTCTGGACAATATTTTAGAAGGATGAAAATAAAAGCCTCTTCTTTCTGTTAAACGATATTATCTTATAAAAATCTCCAGAAAGCTACACTTCGGAAACATAATTATATGCATCTTTGATATGTTGATACCAAGAGAAACTAGTTATTCTTAGGGAATGCTTCTGTCTTCAACTCAGAAAACAAAATGTATATTCGTTCTAAGACGTATGATAAGTACTGCATGTATATATGAATGTGTATAGACTTCCATCAGAGTCATTAGGTTTTTCCAGCTGATTGAGCACACACACACACACACACACACACACACACACAAACACACACATTATCACATAAGGGCCTATCTGTTAGCAAATACACACACATACGTATATATATTTTTGCACATGAGCACCCGCCTCCTGGCACACATACATTCTCATACACATGTTTTCATATAGCTGTCCACTCTTTCTATACAGTTTATAATAAGCAGAAGAGCGTCTAAATATCTGGCCTTGGGCTGCTCATACATCTATTAAGTAGCATAGGCTAACTTAAGACATATATAGGAATCATGTATTTCAGGGTGGCAAGGCAGTGAAAAGGTGACAAAAGGATGGTTCTCAAGGAAGAATAATGATGTAAATATCTATAACTCTTTTTCTCTTATATACTCGAATGAGGTTAAAAAAATATAAATGCTGATTGATGTATAGGAACAGAGAAAGACAGAGAGGGCGGTGATGGAGATTTTGTGCCAAGCATAGCATGTATTCATGATATTACTGGAGTATTGTTCTATGATTTCGATTCATACATCATACATCAACACAGAAAGCATATATTGTACTTATCTTGGCTCTCCTACCTTCCCTTTCACGCTATCCTTGCTCATGCCTTGACATTATTTGAATATTGGAACGATGCATTTGGTCGACATTCAAAGGAACATTCTCCAAACTGCATGAATATTTCAGATGCACCATTCTCTATAGATTTTTACCTTTCCAAACTGAGAAATAAATAAACCAAAATAATGCATCCGATTCCAGAAACATTTTATCTGTTCATCTGTAAACTGCCTGATGTGGCATAATTGAATTCATACTTGGGTCCTTGTCAGGCGACCCAATACAGGGGGGTTCCAATATAAACATTTAGATTAAAGGACGTTCTTAAATTATCGCTTTTTCTCTGTTCATGTGAATAGGTTGAACCTGCATGAACACAGTTACAGGTGCAATGATATTGCAAGTACTTACAGTTATAGGAATGATAGAGACCATCAAGAGATGGGTACATTTAGGGTTTGATGTTGGGTGCAAATAAAACGTCATCAAATATTAGCTGGTTTTCTATCACGTATCATTTCGAGGATGATATTCACAACAAAAACTGATAACGAATAATGGACGAAAATATGATCCATTTGAAGCAACAAATTTTTCCCCAGCAATCCTCGAATGGTAATGTTTTCTATTTGTACTGTTCGTAGATTCGGTGTAAAATGAAAAGCATTTTTTCCTTGTATTGCAGGGATAATTGCTTTTGCACTGGGGAAACAAACCTTTGAATTCCACAACCAATGTGGATTTTGAAGTCGCGGACCTTCAGAACATATCCTTTTTCATCCTCATAAATAGGGTACACATGCAAAGAGACCTTTTCAGGTAGGAACCTGATACAAGTAATGACAGAGTTGTAAGGTCCATCATATACATTTATGTATATGATGATTCATTACGTAAGACGGGTTGGGTTTGGAGGATGAGATATTGAGATGATGGTCAACAGAAAACTCCTCATAAATGACACCAGTGGAAGCGATAACATCACTCTATATCTCTCTCTCAGTGAAATTCTCTCTCTCTCTCTCTCCCTCTCTCTCTCTCTCTCTCTATATATATATATATATATATATATATATATATATATATATATATATATATATTCAGTCCATTCTGAAATTCTCAATTCCTTTTTCAACCCTTTGTTTCCGTTTATATCCAGAACATTTCGTAATAACGTCCATGGAAATTACCAGAATGTCGCTGCAGGTAAACATATACTTCGTTTATTTCCTGGCTATGCAGTTATACCGTAATTGATGTAACCACTGTTATATGAAATTGATTCTTGGAACATCGGCCAACTACGCGTTTCCAAATGACCCCCGCTCTCTAAAAAGCTCAATTTGAGATTGATACAGAGTAGCATTTATTGAGTGGGTAAAACTTTCGGCATTGGAATAATATGTAAAAATAACCAACTGTTTCCAGAAATCTGATCGCTAAAATACTTAAAGAAGAGGCTCAAACACACATATACATGGTTGATTATTCAGATGAACAAATACTTCTATCTTTATTTTCCTTCATTTGATAAAGCATTTGCCAATCATTCAATTGTTTGTGATTGCTATTTTCGTTCTATTTTGTTTTTAGTTGTTTTTTTGTCGTAACCTTTATGGCAGTGAGTGGACAGAGCAGATGGGTAATAAAGTTAATATTGCTGCTACTGATACTAGTACTGTAACAACAATAACAAATATGGTGCCGAGACGGACCAGGAAAGAAAATAATGTATATTTGAAAGTTATAAATGTTGTTTCTCATCAAAAGTAAACAAACCGTCAGTCCCTGGCAGGGAGTAAACAGCTTCTATCAGAAATAAAGTTAGTATTATCTACGACAGTGAGTGAACAGAGCAGATGGGTATTTAAGTAAATATTGCTGCTACTGATACTAGTATTGTAACAATAATAACAAATGATCGTGCTGAGAAAAAAACAGGGATGACCAGAAGGTAGATTTGAAAGTTATAAAAGTTACTTTTCATCATATTTACACAGTTTGTCAGTGTATGGCAAGGAGTAAACTGTGTTGATCGGAAAGGAAGTTGATATTGCTGCTACTGATACTAGTACTGTAACAACAATAACAAATGTGGAGCTGAAACGGACCGGGAACAACAGAAGGTAGATTTGAAAGTTATAAAAGTTGCCTTTCATCATATTTACATAGATTGCCAGTCAATGGTACATGAAAAGCGTTGATTGGAAATAAAGTTGATATTGCTGCATCTGATATAAGTAGTATAACAACAACAACAAGTAAGAAAGACCGGGAAAGAACGGACGGTAGATTCGGAATTTATAAAAGTTCCTTTTTATCACAACTACAGAGACCGTCAGTCCATCATCATCATCATTATCATTAGTCTTTTATCGTCAATCGTTGGCCATAGACCTCCCCAAAGATCTGCTACAATTCTCTATGATTGGCGTCGCAGGGCCAATATATATATATTAATCTGTCCAGTTCATCTATCCATTCTCCATTGTATCCTTTCGGCCTCAATTTTGCATGTGATCTCTGGGGAGTCATGATGTAAGTCGTGATATCCATTAGTTTTCCGGCATTTTTTGCAACATGGTCGGCCCATTGCCATTTACGTTTTATCATAAATCTTATGATGTCTTTGACTCCCATTTTCCATCTGATATACTGTGTTGTCTTGTGATCTCTCCATGTAAGGTCGCACATGATTCACTCATGCGTGCATTGCATGGTTCTAAGTTTCTGAGGCTCCCTTGGTTAGGTTCCATGTTTCAGCTCCATAGCTATCAGGAGAATGCATTAGTTGTATGCTTTTCTTTTTAGGATTATTGGGATTGTCTGGTTTTGAAAGTTGAGATGTCAGGAAGTAAACAGCATGGACCTGAAACATTGGGTAAGCTCTCAATGTAATTCGAACCTACTTCCCCCTTTTGGAACACAAAAGCCTGGATATCCATACCGGTTGCAGTGGGAGTAAATGAATAATAAACAAGTACTGATGGTGTATTCTCAAAAGTCTCACCATGAATTCCTACCTAGAATTATCGGTAACAGACCCATTCGAATGTCTAAGGGCCGTTTTTAAAAACCGTCTTTCTGTCAATTTTTGTCAAAGACACCAAACGAAATCACCATGGTTGATAATACATCGATTTGAATACAATATCTGTTTTGGTGATTCTATTCTATTATAATAGATCTAAGATGACAAAGATATGACAATATTTTACACACACAGGAAAGCACAAGTACGCACACACTAACACATGTTTATCTAAATGAACAGATATCCATCGCTTTCCAAAGGTAGTTCAAGTGTACTTTGCTCCAACCGAAAAATAAAGTCATAATTTTCAACTGGGTTTGTGAGCATCTGTGCCTTATCTCGATTTCATGTGAATCTGTGATCGAGATTTATGCAAGGGTATCAGAAAGACTCAGAAAGGTCATAAACGAGGGATGTTTGACTTGGGAGAAAGCGTTTATTTACGATAGGGGACAGGGGATACTAAAAAAGATTTCCAATACAAAATCAGTGATTTTTTTTTTTGCTTTCTCACCTTTCAATAGGTCTCGTACGTAACTTCTACACATACAGATGATTCTCTCGCACAGATATGTACAATTGTTAGACCAGTGTTTACTATAACACATTTGCTCCGGTGTGTGTGTGTGTGTGTGTATATATATATATATATATATATATATATATATATATATCGTTCCTAATCACTAAATGTTAATGAGTAAATATCAGGTAATGTCCTAATTTAATACAACTCTTTATTTTCTAATCATATTTTTCGATCTTTTTTTACTCGATTTTAAATATAAAATATTCTATGTTCTGGTTGTGTCTTTTTCAGATTGAAAAATTTTGAGTTGAATTTTATATAAGAACAAAGCTTCGTGGAATAATTGAAGATCTGAAAAATAAATAATAGACAAAAAAACTCAGCCTCGAGAATTTTCACATATCATAGCAGCCTGAAAAAAAATCAACTTCAGAGATGATTTGCATTCAAATAAAAACATTTGCTCAAACAAATATTCACGAAGTAAATACGTTTCAATATAGTTACCAACTTTAACCCAAATGCTTTCAAAAGTTTTGCAATTGGGCAAAGAGAGTTACTATATATATATATACGCACATGAAAACACATAAGATACATATGTACGTATTATCATTGATATTTACACGCAGTCATACACCGTAAAAAATATATATGATTAAATATCTGTGTAGACAGGCTGGGTACTAAACAAAATAGAGAGTGCTTCTAGGTATTTAGAAAAAGTTTGATGATATCAATCAACGATGCTTCAAAAAGTTTTTAAAATAATGAACGCCTTTCTGCCTCAAAACATGGTGCCATTTTCTCTCATATCACACAACAAATCCACTCAGACATCAGTTTGGTATGAAAGGCTCAAAGGTAAAATTTAATAATGCCAGCCATTAACAACAGACATCGTGTATGTTTTTCTTCATGGAGTATTGGACGCCAGAGTGAAAATGTGAACGCACGGATTCTAATTATTCTTTTTTTTTTTGCTGAACAAACATTTCTGTCTAGACTCTAAAAGGCAAAAAAATGATGACTTTGCTCATTGATTCAGATATTTCTGTGTTCTTTAATTTATCAGATAAATGTACTTGTTTCAAAACAGATCAGATATAAAAGCCGTTTGTTTTTTAATATGTATAGATGAATAATGAAACAAAAAGGAGATGAATGTTCTATATCTTTTTTTCTGTTAAGTTACATGAGGTTTTGACGTTTTTGTTTCAGATGAGATAACTGACTGCTTAGAATTACCGTTTTGCAGTGGGTATGAAAAAAAAAGCATCTTCAGTGAATATAATGTGTGCGCACACACATATACATATATCTGTCTCTTTGCGTAAAAATTATACAATTTACACACACGAACACACACGTACACACACACACACACACACACATATATATATATATATATATATATATATATATATATATATATATATATATATATATGTATATATATAATTTTTATTTAGGCAGCTTTCATCAATATTCATATAAATATATGTATAGTTGAATAGTTGAAACAAATAGAATGGCCATACTTGTTGGGTCATTTTGGCTATTTCCTCCCTTCCTGTTAATAACATGCACCTGTGTGTATGAATTATGCTTTTGTCCTTTCTTTTCAGGTATTGTCTGTATTTTATCTCGTTGCTTTTTTATGGGGTATTAAATCAGTGATGAATAAAAGTATTTCTCTTTGTCATTTTGCTCTGTGAGGTCAAACACAGCCCTTACGCTGCTGACACAAGTCGCAACATCAACATTTGGAGAGCCAACTTCAGGAACAATTGTGCATCGTTGGTTCCAAAATGCTTTCATGTTGTTTTTTTTATTTCCAAGATGACCCTCGTTATGCTTGAAACTCACGGACAGATTTCTGATAACATTGTGTCGATTTCTAACGGTGATAACTCAGAGTAATGAAGTTGTGTTCGAGCCTAGATGTGACATTTCAAAGTCTATGGTTCAAAACGACAGGTGACTTATCTGGGAGAGAATTATGTTGGGCACGAGTTTGTAATCATTGGGCAGAAAGGATAGAAATCAAAACATACGACCAATTACCATGAAAGAATTTTTGTATATTTGGTAAGCCTCCATTAGTCAAACAAAGGTTCACATTTACTTGGAGCTATTGATCATCAAATCCTAAAAGCTTATCAAACCATCCTGCTAAAAGACAAGAGATGTATTCTTCCTCGGAAAGAGAGAAACAGTTACACTTCATTTTGAGATGATTCACTTCTTGTCAGTGGGAAGCAGAATTATCATCATTATTTTGGGGTCTTAGGAAAGCCAGAAAAAGATTTGTAATTGTTTATTTGGTATGCATTATTTTGGTTTATAGAATGCTGTATTATAGGCCTGTATGAAGCACACCTATCGTTCGATTCCAAGGATTATACACTCTGTCTGATATGTAATTATCTTCTTAAAACTACAAACGAAGCAAATATTGATGAAAGAAAAGTCATCGAAGGCAGAATATAAATTTCGATACTTTAAATAATTGTATCGTTAGTACATCATGAACAGGAGATGTCCTAGGGGTACACATTTTTGCCTGATGCCTGTTTTTTTTTTGTGATTATTATCATATGCAGTTTCATTTTCAAGCTAGATGTTTTGTGGTTATTGCAAAAAATTGAGTAGCAAACACCTTCTTCAGATCTTTTTAATACATTTTAGAATCCAAGTGGACCGTAGCACAGCTGTATTCTAGATAGGCATAAGCGTCCTATTCAGCAGGTAACGCCTCTTGAGAAAACATTATATAGAGAGGATGAAACTTCCATTCTCAAAAAAATTATTATAAGAACTCTTCAAAAATCATGTGCATGAGTGTTGTCATAAAAAATGAGTATTTTGAACCATGTATAAATTTGATAATTGCATGTTCAACACAATGGTAGCTGACATTATTGCTATAAAATCATTAGGGATAATATTCAGGCTCATCAGTAGATTATTACATTAAGGAAAAATCAAATCTTCCACGTCGAGATTCGATACGACCTGTATTTATTAATGCAAGCGACAAGATAATAATAAATCATTTGAACTGATCATTATCAATAACTCTACGCGAACAAAAACTGCCACGCTAATCACATTAAGTAATCACAAAATCCTTGGCATCTTATTCGTAAATTTCCATTCAATTTAGATAATAAGCAGTTGTACAAATATGATTTTGGAGTCCATATAAATTATTATCATTTCGTTTCTTCTATTTGCTTTTGTTTTGTGGGTTTTGATTTTTTCTTAGTCCTGCAGGAATTAAGGAAAATTAGTCAAGTGAATTTAAAGGATATTTCTTTTGGTTTGTCATCTAATCACCCGATTCCTCTTTGAATAGAATGATGATAAAAAAATCAACATGCCATCACTTTCAAGCATTCAATCAGAAAATCCCAGCGAATGAGTTGGAAAACTTTAATCAGTATTTCAAAAACTTGATTATATGCTTTGATCAAACATTGATTTTCAAACTTTGATATTTGAAATTTAGTTGGTTGGAGCTCTTTCCGATACATCAAGTAATAGGTACTAAATATTTGCTGACAGCAGCAGACGTAGTGATTGACACTTGATTTACATAAACGTACAAATATATGTATATATATATATATATATATATATATATATATATATATATATGTGTGTGTGTGTGTGTGTGTGTATGTATGTATATATATATATATGTATATTTATATACATATATCCTTATATATACATTTATATACGTGTGTATATATATATATATATATATATATATATATATATATATATATATATATATATATATATATATATGGGTGTAGTGGTAGTCAAAAGGGATAGCCCTTTATTTAAGCTCATAATTAAAGATTGTGCTGATTTTGAAGCAGTACAAGAATATTGAAATTAATTTTTGAAAGTATATTGGATAGTTTTTGCACGTACTATTCTTAGAATAAATACAAAAATAGATTATGCACAAGATTAACTGTTTCAGAGGAAAGTTGACATTTATTGATTCCTGAATGTTGATTACCACTTTGCAATTTCCACCACAAACTGACAACACCAATTTTTCCAGTCAAAGGAGGAAAAAAGCTATCACTTTTTGGGGTTTCTGTACACTAGAAATTGACTGACATCACCTTCTGATTCGGACCAACAAATGAGTTTCATCATCTCCACGAGATGGTTCTGTCGTTTGTATAATTTGAGTGAATGATCTATCCATTGGATGCCAGATTTAATGACAACTCATGCAGACATTATGGGCATAAATAATTTTGATAGAAATCTTCTCACAATTTCTCATCCTCAAACAAAGCATGTAACAATACGAGCGAGGAATTAAAACCAAACATTACCAATGAAACAATCTTCAATCATGTTAATGTTTTCATCTTATTTTTAGCATGTGACATTCACGCTTTGAAAATTGTCACGTTGACCAATTTAATAATGGTCAAAGATTCTGCTCGGCCATTGCTATTAACCAGACAAGAGACGAATTCATCGGATTGAAAAGCCATCATCTTTGCCACAAACTGATAGAATTAACTTGTTACCCTAACAGCAATACCCGATATCATCATTGAATTTGATGTTTCGAATCCAACATCCAAATCCATCATCATTATTATCTAGATTGTGGAATTCTGAATAGTTCCATGATAATCTTTCATCAAATTCAAACCATACGGGAAGATAAATTTCTTCTATTGTCTCCTTCCGTCAACATAGGATGCAAAACAGTTCCACAACAATATTTAATTGAATCCAAACCAAACCGTTGTTCAAACCCAATCGGAAGATTATTTTTTTGTTATCTACCTCCGTCAAAAGACACTCTTACAGAGACAGACTGTACACCAATGAAATGTTGGGGAAGAGGGGGAACAGACAAAAGCAAAAAAAAAAAAAAAAGATATTGTTGTAGAAATAAATACAAAAAACATACTAGGAATAAAATACTCCACTCTGACATTTTGGAAATTAAAACCTGATTTTATTGATTCAATGCGTTAGTCTTATACAACTTCAGATACGAATGTCAGAAGACCCTTCTTTTCATTCAAAAATCCATGGAGAAAGGTTCCTCCAAAGAAAAGACATCATTCCTTTAACCAGCATTGAGTCAAAAGGTTATTTTCAGCGAAACACTGGTACTGATCCACACCCCACGCTGAACTTATAGATTTGGAATGGAAGATTATTTAAACCCGAATCTTATTGTACAGGAAGCTTAAACTCTGACAGGTCAGATTATGGAGAGACGATAATAATCTCCCACAAATCCCTCCGAAATAAGAGGTATGCAGGTCTCGAAATGAACAGGTACATATCTTGCTATGGTAAGCAAGAAGCCGTGTCCTTACAGCTGGAGCAAAAAGTGACAGACAAAATTGTCATTGATAAATAACGCTATATCGACGGATAATGTTATAGAAAGGAAAGAAATTGACAGCAAGCATTGCTATTGACAGAATGATTTATAGATATATAGTTGTATCCATGCCTTGCCGGATGGAACACGAATGGAATTCGAAATCTGTTCACCGATTTCATGCTCCATGCCACTTACTGTTAGGGTTCCTGCATCACTTTTGGTAACATAGAAATAAGCAACAGAGATAAATAAGGACAGGTTTCGTACAAAAGACGTCCCAATCAAAAACAACTCTAAATGTAACAAAATATATCAATCAAAAATATTATAAATAACGAACACAGATTGGTTGAAGCAGACGGACATACTTGCAAAATATTAGTTTTTCTTTTCTGAATCTAAATTCTGAAGAATTCATGTTTAAAAACAGAAGTTTGCAACTAAATCATTTTTTTTTTTGCCAAATAAAAAAATCTTCATACCTAGAAGTATCCTTGTCCAGTTTTTATTGTCAATCATTTTTTTTCCAAATGCTCAAAATATGCTCAAATTATATTGTTTTCAAATCAAAAATAAAAATAATCACCAGAGACAGATAAGTGGATAGGAATAAATTTGAAGAAAATCTTTGGAGAAACCAGCAGAACAAAAGATGATTAATCAGATTCAGACAAACCAAATCACAATACGATAGCTTTTTCTGTCTTGATTTTAAATTAGAAGATCGTCATATTCAGACGAGAACTTCATCATCGAAATAAATGCCATTTTTCTTCCATTGTTATCGGACGAGTATATTTTTTCGATCTCAGAGGGGCACCAATTGTATTTTCAATATAGTTGGAATGCTAAAAAAAAAACACAAGCAATTCCAATATCAATTGAATGATGGAATGTGGCAACAAAAAGACTATTTAATAAATAGTAAAACAAAAACCTTCCACACACACAAAAATGTCTGGCTTTCACTCTTCAATTCCTGTTTATTTGTGTTATTTTGTCAGACGATTAAAAATGAAAGAATCTATGGAAATCACCACGAACCATTTCCAAACAAAACAAAATAAAATAGTTTTATTGGCAAGTTTTGGATTATCAAATCTTTTCTTTGCGAAAAAAACAAATAGTATTCAGTATTGAAACCTCCAGCCTATTTGCTGCCAAATGCATTGTATTGAATGGTATGAATCCTGTTCATGGTATTCAAATTAAAACTAATTCCAATAAAGAGTTTCCTTTGCATATTTTATTTTCATACACGTTCCGAATGAAGAGAAAAGCACAACAGAATATCTAACATAATATATGTATCTAACTCTTCTGAAATAAAATATTCAAATATTCTTAACGAGTGTGAAATATCTTCAGACATGGATCAACACATGAAGCCACCTCACATTCAAGACATTTGTATCTAATCTCTCGCTTATCTTTCTCATTCTTTAAACATACTCTTCACTTTCTAGTAAGGTTTCCCTCCTCAACTGATGTTGCAATTGCCGGAGAGGAATGTCTGCTAGATTTAAGGGACTTTTCTCAAAGAGTCAATCTCAATAGACATTGTTATATATCTATGTACCTACCAATCTATTGAGAATGAGTAATCTCAGTGTAACTATTGTTTAAGTCCCAGGTACCCACCCTTGTAATTCACTGATCTTAAGCCGACCCAGCTAAATGGTGAAACTGCTTACAGTATTCCAATGCTTACTTTTTTATCTTGGTCATTCAAGAGGGGACTTCAGTTCAATTCCCGTCTTTAAAATCGAGCGAGATCTTATTGTAATGGAACAACTGTTGGGTATTACAAATACATCAGTGCAAATACAACAGAGAGTTAATTTTAGTGTTACGACATTCTTCGAGTAGGGATGAGACGAATCATAAATCTTCAGAGAAGTGACCGACCTCTTCACTTCGGAATCCGTAATTGTAAAGGGATTATTATCAATGGGGAAAGAAAAATCTGTGTTTTCAGTTTTAGAAAAACATTTTTCCGAGAAAAATTTAATTAATGACACAATGATGAAACTAATGGAAATGCCATTAATTTTTCTATAAATTATTACAATCACGGCATTGAACAAAGCTGGAAGATGCTTCTCAGTGTTGTCTTGTTTTCTGAGATGAAGCAACTGTTTCCAAATTCTCAATTTTCTTGTTTCAATCAGTGCATTTGATCGCTGCGTTCTTCGGGTTTCCTATCGTCCGAATTCTTTGGTTTCAACAGATTGGAATAACAGTAATATTGAAACACACTATGTAAATCATTGCTGGTAAGTTGGTTCCGATACAGTGGTGATCGACACAGGGATTATTTTTGCGATTAAGTATTCAGAAGAAGCTACTGGACCATAGTTCATCTCCATTGAATGAAAACAGCAGAATATAAAAATGGTCCTTGCTGTAGCATTGATACACTTCAAGAAGGTATTTGACTCAGTAGGAATTCCCATAGTCTTGAAGGCCATTACACTACAAGACGTAGACCCTACATACGTCAACGTATTGCAACATACATACAATCACAGCAGCTCCTTTATTAGGTTACATAGACCCTGGACCCTTCAAGTTCCTAAAAGGAGTAAGACAAGGTAATACCAGATAACCCAAACTCTTCAAAGCCTGCCTTGAGATGATCTTTCGAAACCTGGACTGAGAAATAAAGGAATCAAAATAGATGGCGATAATCTGAGTTTCTATATTGACCTATGATTCTGATGTTGAACATGTCAAACATTGTTATCCATCGACTTACTGTTTTTTTCAGTTGAGCTGAAAGGCAATTTGTGAACGTACTAAATGCAGATTTCAAACTGCAATTGTTATCTATGCCACTAGAATTGGGTTTAATAACAACAGCGCAGATCGATGTACAAAATTCCTCCCTGATTAACTACATAGTTTAACCTGTAACCGGAGGGCATGTTTGGATTCCTTTGGGTAAATGCCCTAATTGCACCCCGAAATAAAGTAGTTCATGATGGTGGATAATCAATTATTCACCTGATCAATTATTCAATTCCTGCCCGCAGCTCCATTAAGGAGAATAATCTCTAAATTTCAGAGGTAGTGAGTAATCTTCACTCCTAAATTGTCAGCATCGGTTCCTACAATTTCCAAGAAGCATTTGATAAATAAGCAGGAATGTTAGAAGGAACTTAAAGCTAATGATTGATTGGAGCCAAGTGACCGGAGAAATGTTGTCTTAGCAACACCTCCCCATTGCCTTAACAAACGGTAGAGTCATGAATATGAGCTAATACATGCAGCAATAGACAAGTGATAATTCACTCAAGGAGGTCTGGAGTGGTGTGAAGGTAACCAACACAGAAAACAGATACAAAAACTCTATAGTAGCAGAATAGTTCCAGTGCAATATTAATCAAAAGTCTACTGGATAACTCGAATTTGACCTCGTCGTTTGGCAAAAGAATACCCACAACTACGGGAGGTTTACTTGCTAATTATCATTTGATGATAATCTCCTTAAAAAGCAATTTGGGTATTTTTGCTAAACTTAGTGTACCATGATTCAAGGCCCGTGGACTGGGCTTCCAATACGGATCAAATTCATTTTTCCATGATTTTCACATTCCACGGTATGCACCCCTAGGAGCGTGATTCGGTAAAGTGTCTCTAAAGTAGACATTGTCTGACACAAGAACATTAAAACAGAGCTTAAATGATGACAAAATATATTTGCAATGACCTGTGTGTTCAGCAGTGAGTACTTTAAACCCATGCGTGTGATTAGGGGGTATAAGTAAAGATAGATAAATAGCTACATCGATAAAAGCAGACAAAAACACACACACATACACACGCACACACACACACACACACACACACACACACACACACACATATATATATATATATATATATATATATATATATATATATATATGTATGTATGTATAAACCGAAAAACAAAGGTTCGTAACAAAAGGCAGATTTGCAATTGTATAATTGATATGAACAGATCGAATGAGATAAGTAAATATGAAATGACCGATGGATATATAGATAGATATGCAAGGAATGAGAAACGAATTTAAGAGCAGATTAAGATAGATAAACAACGAAGAAATGACTGTCATTCCATAATGAGTGAAGGTAAAAAAGTCAAGTCAGGTTAGGAACTATCAGAACGGAAATAATGCTCCTTTCTAAGACTCAAAGGTCAGCTTTTCATCATTTGATGGATATTTATCGGGAATCGAACTAATTAGTTGGGTTGATTTTGTGATTCCCATATTTTAGCCGAATAATTATACAGCTTGTTCTAAGTGTAAGACTCATGTGGACTTATTCGGTTTGCTATTTTTTTTAGTTTTTCACCAACAGGAAAATAAAGGCCTCTTACAATCAATGATATCACATCTGAAAATGACTGTAGAAAGAATGAGCTGGACCATTATTCGAACAAAATGAACAAAATGAATGAGTTCAGTTTTCCTGAGGGACTATGTGAATCAACTAACGATAACCTGGGCCTTAAATATGAACACATGTATATCTTTCAAAATATCATTCATTTTTTATGTATGTTGATTGAGCATTGATCATGTGGAGAGATATTCTTTAGAGATAATAACTTAACAAATACTTTAAAATGTGTCTAGAGTCAAAGATATTTATGTGATAGACAAGATGAATGAAACTATTCGGAAGACAATTGTATATAATAGACATTTGTAAAAATCAGAAAAGAATCGTGTTACATCATATAAAGAAAAAATGATTACACCCTTATATCTTCCTCTGCTATCAATCATTCAAATGTGGTTTATATATAAATGCAGAGGAATAGAAAAACATTAAATAATTCATATTTTACGTCTAAAAAAATATACATAACATATAGATTGAATTTTCTCTCTTCAGATCTAAAGTTATATTATGATTATTTTCTATATCAGAAAGAAGGGAAGGAAGAAATAAAATCAATGCAAAAGAATTTCTTTGATGGAATCTATAGAATGCTTTTATGGGCTGTTAAAGATAGGGTTTCTGATTCTGGGATGAAAACAAACAGGAAGACACATAAGTTGGCAAGAGGTTACCAAAAGACGACTATATATCTTTCATATATCTATCCTTCTATCTGCCTCAATCATAGCCAAAGTTGCAGAATTTTTTTGAGCCCAAATGGACATGAAAAGTCCATAAAATAAATCGTAAAAATATTATTGTAAACGTTCAAAGGAAGATTATAGTCCTGTAACGCAATTGGGAACCGGAGGAATATGTACGATAATTATGCTGTTTAGACCGAATAAATATCTTGGTAAGTTTTTTATAGACGTCAGAAGTGGAATGAAAAAAAATCAATTTATATCTAATATTGTAAGAGATAAGATTTGCATTTCGAACATTTTCATCCACAATAATGAATTTTTTCAATTCAATTTTAGCTGATGTCGCTTATTTGCATGACTTGAATATCCACAATATTGTAAATTCTACTTTGCAAATGCATTTTTTTGTTTCTTCAAAGTTATTTTCAGTGAGTATTTATGAAGGGAATGGCTGCACATATATTTCGAAGTGATTTGTCATAATAGCAAATTTAACAATGTCATCTAAATTAAATGATTTCTCGGAAATATAAGGTAGAATAATGGAACTCAAAATATCTCAATCTGTTAAATATGTCTCAAACTGTTTTCTTTTATCCAGATGACGTCAATACATGTAAATATGGTGGAAGATAATCATCCGGTAACATTAAGAATTTTCTTGCTATAAATGTGAACTTTGTGATTACTGAAAATAATGTCCGTTGGAGGACTACATGAATGAATACATAGTTTTGCCTTCATCTATAAGAAATATATATGCATCTGAAAAAAATGAGCATAAGATTTATGTGTGTCAAGTACCCATCATATAACTGTTTTATATATATATATATATACATGCATCTATATATATATATATATATATATATATATATATGTATATGTATATATATGTATGAATGTATATATATGTGTGTGTGTGTGTATGTGCATGTGTGTATGTAAGTATATATATATATATATATATATATATATATATATATATAAAGTACACATTATATATATATATATATATATATAAAGTACACATTATATATATACACATATATATATATATATATATATATATATATATAAAGTACACATAATATATATATATATATATATATAAAGTACACATTATATATATATATATATATATAAAGTACACATTATATATATACATATATATATATATATATTTATATATATAAATAAAGTACACATTATATATATATATATATATATATATATATATATATAAAGTACACATTATATATATACATATATACATATATATATATATATATACATATAAATATATATATATATATATATATATATACATATATATATATATATATATATATATATATATATATATATATGCGTGTGTGTGAGTTTGTCGTATATGTATCCTACATTAAAGCATGTGGGGCGACCATTTTGCTGTGATTTTGTCAGGGAGAGGAACTTCCATTGTTCCCCTCAGTTTCCTTCAGTTCATTCAACCAACTGAGAAGTTTGGATAGTAGTTATGATTTGTTATCATTGACAAAAGCCTCGTAGACAGAATCAATGTGAACATGGCTGTAAAATGCCTTTTCTCTCTCTCTCAAAGTATAATACAGTCAAGACAATTGCATGAACACTCCCATAGAATCCAAGGAATCACTCATGGACGAAAAGCCCTAATGGAGAACATTATTACAATATTGAACCCTGATCTTAAATGTTCAGCCGGATAAATATGTGTAGACCAAGACTTATTTATGATCGCAAACACAGCTGTAAAGTTAACTGGCATCGATATAATGGCCATGTAGCGACCATTTATGTATTGTAATAGAATAATGTTAATATCTTTTTATATATCAGGATGCCTTTAAGAACCATTGGATGCCTGTTACTACACGTTATAAATTGAAAAAGTTACTTTTTGTTCGGGACGTTTGATTTAATTATCGAATAAACTGATGGTGGTATTATCACACTAAGTAGCGTGTTTCTTTAGGGCCCCTAACAGAATCCAATCATTTGTTAGTCATTTTATATCGTTATCATCGGAAAGAGAATATTCGTATCTTCGCCCTTCAAAAAGTCAATAATTTCTCTTTGTGAAAATCAAATTTTGATGGGAATTATTTCATTCATCTGTTATTCGTTTATTTTTTATTATTTTTTATCTGGATATTCATTCTGAAATATTATCTCTGATCAATATTTTTTCTCAAGTGAAACCACTTTCATAACCTTTCTTATTTGGGAGACCCGTTGGGGAATTTTATGAAATATATCAAGATTCATTGAATTCCATGTATGACAAAAACTGTATTTGTAACAATGATAATGCTGCTTTGGTTAATGATGATGATGATGAGAGAATTAAGAAAGAGAAAACGTATTAGATAAATAACGTGACAGGCAATGGAAAATGTGAGATTTGAAATAAATACAAAGGGCGATTCAAATTTTGAAACAATGACTGTCGATGAATATTGCCTAGATTTTTAAACCTACTGTGAGCAGAAAGTTTGTGTTATAACTATGTACATAATAAAGGAGAATACGGTGGGAACTGTACGGTTAGTCTTTCATCGTAGTGTATATATATATATATATATATATATATATATATATATATATATATATATATATTCGGTTTCAAAATATTCTGCCTTAAGAACGTAATGCGGCATATGTGGTGCCTCAAGCGCAAATGCACATGTTTAATAAGAATATATCTGTTCAATAGGCATATTGCTGCAGGTGTGAAGACGTACCTTGAGTCCATCCCATTAGTACATTGGAAAATCTTGCCTGAGGCCTCTCTTCTCTCTTCATATGCCATTTTCTTTCAGGATTCAGATGACCATGACTCTGCACAGTTTCCTTTCTTGTTGTCACTTTCAGGAAATCTCTCTCCTTCATAATTCCTGTTACTTGTTCTTCCATCAATTCGCACAAATTTCTAGGGTTTGATTATCCAGTACTTCTATTTTTTATGCCTTCGATGAACCTTTTGAGTGACAAGTATAAGGAGAAGTGCACAATAATAATAAAATAAAACGACTCAGTTCAATGAAAGATTCATGGTGAGAAGTTTTTTTACCTCGTCCAAGATATCCAATTAAGAATGAGGATAGTTTTGGCTAAAATTACCGGGTATACTCAGAAGTAATATATAAACAAGAATAGAAAATCGTTTAGTCAGTTATTCTATAAAAATCATCACGTAACCAACATCATTTTGCAGCATGTTTGGTGTAATCAATCACAAGAATATAAATGAAATGTGTTCAGTGAATGATTAACGTCTCTGGGTTTATTTGTTCCATTGTGTACACATCTCTCAATACAAACACGAGTTATTCGTACACAGGACTGAAATGCAGAGAATTCAACAAAAAAATAATTTTTTTGTATTCATTAATGCAAATGTATAATTCATTGTGGAAGGATATGAATTTATCACGTAAGGAGCAAAAAAACAAAACAAACTTTTTTTCTATTGATATTCGGACCATCCTCATCTTGGTTGTTTTTCATACAACGTTTCGGGCCGTTGCACTCATCGGCCTTCGTCGGGTATTATCTGGTAGATGTGGGGAAGTTACGAACCGAACCCTTCATTTATCCGACGGAGGTATATTGACCGTACTCCCCTCTTAGCATTAGTAGTATTGTTATACTGTCTCACACTAGGATCGAACCTAGAACCATCAGATTACTTAACAGTAATTTGTCTGATGCTGTAACAACAGCGCTATGCGTCCATGTAGAGAAAACAACCAAATGTATGAAAAACAACCAAGATGAGGATAGTCTGAATATCAATAGAAATAATAATAATACTTCATCTCAAAAATTCTGAGATATACAAACTTGAAGAACATTGATCTGAATTATGTTTTCATCTCTTTTTCATCCAGCCTTATGAAGTTGATATATATTTACACCTTCAACACAAACGATGTATGATTATTGAAATGACACTTTTGCTGTCTGACCTGAAATAAAGTTTTTCCCGTGTTGGAAACTAAAAAAAAATAGCATTGCCAAATAAATCTCGAGTATACATTTTGAGCGTAAAAAGAATCAAGGGACCGGAAGGGGAAGTGATGCATGTCAGTTATATTTCTTTTGATAGTTGGACGATGTATATGCATACACTTGTGTCCGTCTGTCTGTCTGTCTGTCTGTTCGTGAGTTTGTTTAGAGACTTGATTACCCCATATCCCTTTCAGTAACCGTTGCATCATTCCACACCCTTTGAACTACATTTCGGTCATCTCATTCTCATTTCGATAAAATATCTTTTTGATAAACTTCAATTCTTCATTTCTTTTGTGCAGTTCATCCTACCAACAAAAACTTGATTGATTTGATTTTACGACCGTAAATAATTATTTGTTTTTTTTTTCGTTCTCCACGAGTTATGACGTGGTAAAGAAAAAACTTATAAACGTCCAAAGAATAAAAGTTCTGATGAAGAAAATAGTAAAATTATCAAATCTTGATCTTCTATGTTCAAACATACATATTTGTGGTTGTCAGATTCATTCATAATCGAAAAGATTAATTTAAAGCAGACACACATTGATGTAATGGTCATGTGACCAACAAACGATTGTGTAATGGAATAATCATGATTTGACATGATCTCACAAAAATCTTACTAGGATTTCAGAATGGCACTTGGCACATGTTATTCATGAGCCCAAATATTATGACCAAAGACATCTAGCAAAAAAAGGATGGCCATTATTTCATAACATGTACTGATCGGGATCAAAAGTTCAATAAAGAGTGTGTTGGCCTCGAGTAATTCATTTCGATGTATTGAATAAGGTATTCATTCCGGAGAATCGAATACTTTTGGCTTATAGACTGTGTCATGGGAGAACACAACTCTTGAATAGCCGACAGAAGCTATATTTAGATAACAAACACAGCACTTTCGCAACAAAAAGTTCCGTAAGAATGTTTCACTTCACATATGATAGGATTAGACTATTTATAGAGGAAGCATTAAGACGGAACATTCTGTCCAAATATATAAAAGCTTCAGTTCTACTCTTTTTTTCTATTCCTACTACTTTATACCTTTATTTCTCTTTGTTTCTCTCTCTCTCTCTCTCTCTCTCTCTCTCTCTCTCTCTCTCTCTCTCTCTCTCTTACAAACACACACACCCTCTCTCCCTCTCTGTCGAACAGTCTCTTTCTGTGTCTGAAGATTCTGGGTTCTCTTTTTGGTTTCCGAAAAAATATTCCTAATCTGCTGTCGGAAATTATTGGTAGAATATTTTGGCAAAAGTTCTTCTTCTTCTTCTTCTTCTTCTTCTTCTTCTTCTTCTTCTTCTTCTTCTTCTTCTTCTTCTTCTTCTTCTTCTTCTTCTTCTTCTTCTTCTTCTTCTTCTTCTTCTTCTTCTTCTTCTTCTTCTTCTTCTTCTTCTTCTTCTTCTTCTTCTTCTTCTTCTTCTTCTTCTTCTTCTTCTTCTTCTTCTTCTTCTTCTTCTTCTTCTTCTTCTTCTTCTTCTTCTTCTTCTTCTTCTTCTTCTTCTTCTTCTTCTTCTTCTTCTTCTTCTTCTTCTTCTTCTTCTTCTTCTTCTTCTTCTTCTTCTTCTTCTTCTTCTTCTTCTTCTTCTTCTTCTTCTTCTTCTTCTTCTTCTTCTTCTTCTTCTTCTTCTTCTTCTTCTTCTTCTTCTTCTTCTTCTTCCACCACAGAGAAATTCGCCAATTCAGATGAAAGCCATAATGACACTTTTGAAGCTTTCTTGGTCAAATCATCAGAAACCTTAGCAGATTTCTATTCTTCTGTTTGTATTCAACCATGTGCTAGAAAAAGCCAATTTCGATACAGATTCAAATAATGGAATTCAAACTATGTCTAAATGTATAACAACAAGAAACATTTGTGAGGTACAAAAAAAACATTTTTGAGGTTTTAGGAAATCACAAGTCGATTAATGAATAACATGAAATTACTGATTTGAATATAACCATAGAACATTAACGATTCACGACAATTTTTACTTTTTTTTCCAATAGTATGACAACTTGTTACCTTTATCTTCATTTACTGATTGGTTTTACTCAAAAAGATTTGTTATCGGCATTGAGCAATCACAAAATGAGAATGGAGCTTTTTATAAACTGAAATAAAGATAAAAATGAAGTCGTATGATTGAGAATGAAGATTTACAAAACTTCATCCGACAGAAACCAATGAAAAAGTTTCAATTTATTTCATTCTTTCTCTACAAGCAGGAAGAAACGAAAAACAAAATCCATCCCATAAATATAGTCAGGAAGGAGTCAATTATATCTGGCACATGTTTTATAGTTTCTTACGTCGGAGTTAATTTACCTTGCAATAAAATGTCGGATGTTCTATACAGAAAAAAGTATGTAAATCAATTGTTCAGGTTGTTATGATTTCACGCTCTCTCATGTACCAAGAAATCGATGTCTATGCTCCAACCAATGTCAAATGCAGAATCAACATCATAAAGATAAGTCCGTTAGTTCCATTTCACGTCACCAGGTGTCACCTTCAAAAGTTCGTCCATCCAAGTCAGCGACGCACCAAGATATACATAATCGTAAATGTTCACTTTTCACTATTTCTAATTCTATAAGAAATAATGTTTATTCCCTGTTCGTTTTTGGAGGAAACGGACGACATCTGTGTACAATGGCGCCACAATTTGTTATGATACTCCAACAGAGTGAGAAGAACTCACTGAAGCATAAGTCATTGCACAAAAATGGAAGTAAAGAATTGAAATGAAAGAGTATCATAATCGTAATCTTGGATCGTTCACTGTAGTTTTCATCCAGGTATTTTTTCATTCTTGTTAGGGCTTATCCCCGAAAACACAGTATGTACTTTGAATGCATTAATGTTTCTGGCGACAGGTTCACAGTGATACAAGGGACCTCACAAGTTTTTTTTTTAGAAAAGCGAATCATGAATTATAATACTTCAAGAAGGATAAAAACAATCAACTTTTGTCCAAAAAAAATTCCCTGTAAGTTACATGAAATAAAAGTATTCAAAATGCATTTTATTTTGTCAGAAACAAGCTCATATTTGGAACCATCATATGACCAAAGTCTTTTGGGAACATGTCCTGTTTATGATTACCAAGCAAATTTGATGATATGTTTTGAAATGTCGTGTGGGGCCAATTTATCATTTCTGTTTTCTTCCTAGTGCAATTATATTCTATAAGGGGTGAGCAATGAAAAACTTACTTTTCATTCATTAGTTTGATTATTAAAAGTCCTAATTTTTTTTAAACAAATAGGCATAACCTAAAGATCAATTTAGCATGACTTTACATTTTGAACTGAATCATCCAGAAAAATTTTTTTAAACGATGGCATATTAAAAAAATAAAATAAAATTTTCCTTTGGAATATAAGGAATAAATGTTTATATTTCAGCTTTTAAAACAACTGTTGCTACTTGTACACCTGATAGATACATAGTTAACTTTCTTCACCGAGATAAAAACTCAAGAAAAACCTATTTTGACTGGGTAGATTGACGGTTATTGATGATATTCATAAAAAATGTTCAATCTCTTGCTCTGATTTATTTCTCATGACATAATAACATTATTTGAGAAAGATTCATCGACACAAATTATAGTCCTGGTGTAGATGTAATCAATGTATGACCTGGAGACAATACCTTTAATCCTATTCATGATGCAAATATAGAAAGCGATCGATGGTCATGGAATAATGCAATAATTACCTACAGGACAGAACGATTATTTGTTCAAGGTAAATGCGATGCAAATGATTTAAAAATAAACTGCATTGAAAACGAGGAGAAAGGGCATTGCAAATGGTCAAGAAATAATGTGAATATCACTGACAGATGAGGGCCACCATATGAATTATGTGAATGTATTGTTAATGAATTTGATATGGAAATAATTTGTAAATACGTTTACAGACAAAGTACATTGAATGCTTTTATTGCAAACAAGTATTTACGATGATTCAATTATGGAAATTAAATAAAAACTAGAAAGAAATGGATTCTCATGCAAAAAGAATGAATTACTAAAGGAATTTTCATGTATGGGAATTCATCACTGAATATTCAATCAATTGTTATCGTCATTATATGTAGAATCAGAAGAATATCAGTGAATCAACGAGATTAATAGATTAGTTCGTTTTCATTCAAAAATACCGACTGTAATTAAAACACTTCTGCAGTTGTCAAGTGATTCCAATATCAAATCGTTGGCTTTCTGTGTTGTCTCCAATTGAGAATGAGAAACATGTTTTTCCTCCCGTTGTAAATGACATAATATATATCGTTGATGTCATTCGATCGACGGGGAATCACGTCGTTTGGCTTTTGTGAAAAGCATAGCCCTACACCTAAGGTCTAAGGTAAATCATTGCATGTTAAGTAGAAATAAACTGATGGTTTTAGTGGTAAAGGAGTATTTTTCTGTCAATACCTACAAACAACACCGTAATATCCAGCGCTGATTGGGATTTTTGTCTGGGATTTTATTTCAGATGACATTGAGACAATTATGGGCCGAATCACGCTCTCATATCAGGAGCAAAATAGTTTTTGTCGTGTTAGCATTTGATGTTAAGTAAAGAAGAAAACAAACCTCCCTTTCTGAAATTAATCAGCCAATGTAGGAGACTTGGGAATGATATATCTTATGAAACTAATTCCCTCAACAGAGAGATGTTGTCTTTTCCATTTTTTAAGAAATCTAAATTTGCATAAGTTTTCGGAAAGGGCTGCACATTTGCTTTTTCAGCTTCCCACAAGTGGGGAAAAATATATTAACCTCTTGTTGAATATCAGTAATTTTATTTCCATGGGAATTTATCTGAGATTTATGAAGTCAAAGAGACGTATTTATTCCCGAGAAATATAAGCAAGAGTTTGGATAGCATGTCATATAAGAGCTTTTTTAGTTCTGATATATATATATATATATATATATATATATATATATATATATATATATATATATATATGTGTGTGTGTGTGTGTGTGTGTGTGTGTAAAATTTGGACAAGTGATATGACGCTAGTTTCACTATCATAGGAAAAAGTCACTGAGACTCATAGCAAATTCCACCTTAGCCAGTCATATTACTTGTCCAAATCATAGCCAACACATTTTTGGTGACTTGTAGGTTTGATACCTATGTAGTTCCTCAATCTCATCACGCCTTCGTTTATACTATCCCTAACATATCCAAAAAATCTAACTTGACATCAATTCCCTCCTACCCCGATACATTTTGCCCTCTCTGAGGCCAACTGCTGCTGCTTAACCATAGACTTCATCACTGGCTGGACTTTTTCTCACACAGCAGGATACCTCAAGTAGCCCTTGATACAATTTTTTACACACAAGGCAAGGATCCTGATAGTGGACTCAGGTTGCATATGAAATCTTTAATCCCTAAAAGCACATACTCATACAGCACACTCCACTGAAGATGGGAATAAATCCCGAAAGATGTCTGGACCGTTAACAATAAAAAATACATCTACAGATAAATAAACCTTACCTCAAAACACTTTACTCCTGAGTCTGTCTCACTCTCTACAGTTCATATATATATATATATATATATATATATATATATATGTGTGTGTGTGTGTGTGTGTGTGTGTGTGCGCGCGCGCGTTTTTCTGTACATATAAAAATTTTACTTTTCGAAACCGTATTTCAATCGATTACGCCGACCAATTCCACTGCAAGGACGCTTCTTATCATTCAGATACGATTGTTGAACTTCTGGAAGAGCTGTCATTAACAGTGGAAAAGAAAAATGTTTCCAGATATTGACAGATATCAGTAAGAATTGTGTGATTGTCATCACAAACAAACCATGAGAATGACTGATGTTTTCCCTCAACTGAAAGAAAAATTCTTGCAAAATCTTGACGATTTCTATCAACAATACTTATCCATTTCCTGGGAAATCACTAATCAATTGCGTCAATCCAATTCCACCTTCAATCATTCAAATACAAATGTTAAACCAACCAGAAGTTCTCACAAACAACAAACACTTGATCTGTTCATATTTATGTAGCTCAGAATTTACATATCTTTTTCAATCTATTCATATCGATTCACTTTGGATCTCAAATATCTTTCTTAATCAATCCATATCTATCTTCCCCAATCTATTCACGTCTATTCACATCAGTCTTTACATAATTTCTCCCAGCTAATCCTATACATCTACCCGAATCTTTGAACATATTTCTCAATCTATTCATATATATCTACCTTGGATCTCAAATATCTTTCTCAATCCGTCCATATTTATTTCCTCTATTCTATTCATATCTGTTCACCAGTCTTTACATAATTTCTCCCAGCTTATCTTCTACCTGGATCTTTGAATATATTTCTTAATTGATTCATTTATTCTACTTACGTATCTCTCAATTGAATCATATATATGTACCCCAGACTTGAAATGTCCTTCTCGGTCAGGCCATATCTATCTACCACAGTCTTTAAATATATCTCTCAATGTATTCATATATTTCTCAATCTATTCATATATTCATAAGTCATATTTCTCAATCAATTCACATATATCTACGCTGGATTTTAAATGTCCTCCCCAATTTGTAAATATCTATCTTTGTCAGTCTTCAAATATATTATTTAACCTATTTGTAATTCTGTACTCATCTTTGCATATCTTTCTCTATCCCTTCATATTTTTTTAAATCAGTCCGTTCATATTCATTTTTATGTGTGAAGTCAGTATGATCTGACTAATAATTATTTTGTATACTCTCTATTATCAATGGACTAGTGTTTCACCGAGAAAAAAAGGATTAACTCCCTTTAAAAAAATTTAAAAAACAGCATAAAAGCTCGTTATTTCTCCATTGATGACCATTTTTAACGACAAATCATGAGAAAATGTTAAATGATCGGGTTTTTTAAACATATATTTCGGATCTTAAAGTAACACAGAATTCACTGAAAAGGTTTGTGGAATGAATATGGAAATTGAATTCCCATTTGTTTGGAAAAATAAATTAAGCTTCTACACCCTTGTGTCTTACAGAGACAAATCCTCACAAGAAATACATTTCCAAAATTTGCAAAATAATTTGTTAATTTGACGCCAGATTCGACTCCCTCCTGTTTTGTGTATGGAAAGAAATATTGAAAACTCGTACGTTTTCATGTTTTAGTAGATTACAGAAGAAACGTTGGTCAATCGATTGGTTCAATCAATACAATAGATTGGAGGATAAATATATTCTGGATATTGATAGTCGTTTTATTTTTTGCATAATAAGGAGAGATCAAGTCTCCATAAAAGTTTTAAGATCGAAAGTGACTAAAATCAATATGAAAAAGATACTTGTCAAAAAAAGGTTAAACATTCTCCGAACCTGAATTCTAGAAGTTTATGGCAAAAACGTTTGATCAGCTAAAAGATTAAAACATCCGGTTCATGGATTATTGCGTTGAGAGAACGAATTGATTCTAATCATTATTTGTTATTCTCTTTCTCCAACGAATTCGGGTGAGAATACGTTTCCTCGAAACTTTCACTCAGACGAAAATTGAATAGAAAAACACGAACAAAAATTCAAATAATCGATGCCTGACAAGGGAAGCATCCATTAATTAAATGGACATTGAGTGCAAAAGATTTTTTCGGCATATTCAAACGGCTTCGGAATGAGAAAATTCAGATTAGATATTCATATCTATACGAAAAAATACTGAGATTAACATTTACAATTTGAGAACGAAAATTACAAATCTTCCTTCAACTTTTTCCAATGTTTTTGTCCTTTTTTCTTTCTTTCTTTCTTTCTTTCTTTTTTTCTTTCTTTCTTTTTTCCTTTCTTTCTTTCTTTCTTTCTTTCTTTCTCTCATCCTTTGTTTTTCTCTCTTTCTGTTCATTTTTTCTTTCTTTTTTTCTTTCTTTTTTCCATTCGTCCTTTCTTCCGAGATTAACAGAATTTGGACTGGAGATTCTCAAAGGCCTGGATAATTGGCAGTGATCTCTATCCGTCACTGTTTAATCATAGTCTGAAAGCTGGCAAAGAATAATTACTTTCATACCTGACGAATCACTAAGCAATATACTTTTGGGATTAAGTTTTCTTTCTCAAATGGGGCACCAGTTTATTATTATCACTGAGCCTCTGATGTCTGTGCTAAACGTTATAGATGAAAAATTCCATTCCCTAATTGCATTATCATTTTTGTCCCCTAAACTGCCCCTAGCTCTTGAGAATACTGTGATAACATTATCATTGTTTATTAAGACTTAGTTAAATCAATACTGAATTAGACGTGCCAACTGCTTGGAAATATAAATAAACTTTCACGCCCCTGTGTTCCAGAAATGAAAAGCTTAACAAGATAGACCAAAGACAAAAAATACTGTACGAAGAAAAATGATGAAAATTTGTACACTTTTGTGTTTCAGGGGATTATGGGGAAAAGGCGTTGGTTGATCGATTAGTGTTATCAACAAAATAGATTAATGGATGAATAAGTAGGGAAACACACCTGACTTCCGTAAGCTGAGAACCATGCAACGTGCACATGAAAGAATTATTCTTGGCCTCACATGGAGAGACCACAAAATAGAACAGTACATCCGGGGAGAGACAAGAGTTAGAGACATCATAGAATCCATAAAAAATCTCAAATGGCGGTGGGCTGGCCAATTTGTAAGAATGGCAGACAATCGATGGACATCATGACTCAAAACATGGATTCCCCGAGACCACATGCGCAACCAAGGCCGGCAAAATGTTCGATGGAGAGACGAGCTAGACAAGTTCAGGAAGTAGTGGCTCCGTGATGCCCATGATAGAGAAGTGTGGCAAATCCTGGGGAAGGTCTATGTCCAACGACGGACGCTAAAAAACTGATGATGATACTGAACTTTCACTGTAGAAAGTGACTGAAATCAATAGGAAAGAAATATTTGTCAGGAGAGTTATTGAACTTTCTGCGAACCTCAGTTCAATAAGATTGATCACTTGCAAGATCAACACATTTGGTTTATCGATAAGTGTATACGAGGATGAACCTGGCTTTTTTCTAATTGATTCTTATCATTTTTCTTCATTTTCTGAGTTCAACAGGCGAAGGAGATATCGATTCGTCAGGAAAAGCAACTAAAATTAAAATGAAAGGGATGCGAACCACATATCATTTAATTAATGAATGATAATGGAATAAAACAATGAATGCAAAAAGTATCTGACATTGCAAAACGTTCATTCCAACATCCTTGGAACTGCTTCAGAATTGAGAGAATTTGACTCAAATATAAATATTCATACAACAAATACGGAAGTAAAAAAGAAATCATCTCCAAAAACTTGAAGTCTTTGGCGTACATTCTCCCACTTTGGGCCGTTTTTTCTGATTCCTTTTTTAAAAATCTTTTTTCTTACGCATTTTTTCAATTTTTATCTTTCTTTTTCTCTGCGTCTGACATTCTTATTGTCGTCTCTGTATCTGAAATTCCTTCTCCCCAATTTTTACCTTTCTTCAATTTAACTATTGCTATAAAAAATACTACGTTTCTTTACTCTTCTCTTGCGATAACTTTGCAAGTAACACATTCACGATGGCGGACTAAATTGATGATTGATCCCTGATCATTTCAAAACACTTGCCTTGATTATTTCTATTAATATTCGGACCATCCTCATCATGGTTGTTTTTCATACATTAATATTAATATTAATAGAAATAATAATGATAATACCTCATCTCAAAAATACAGAGATATACTTGCCTTGATATTTGTTTTTCCACGTGGGGAATGTATATTCAGGGAATTTGATTGAGCGTATCATAGTGAGAATTTATGTAAACTCAAAGTTAAGTCAGGTCTATTTGGATTATCTTATGTTCATATTCTGGTATCAGTTTCACTTTCTTCTTTTCTCTTATAAAAAGCCTCAAACATTTTTTAACGCAGATTTTGAAGTTGTAAAGTGAACGCATCAGAAATTACACACGGGTGCATTTCTACTTCAGTAATATTTTGCAAATTATGTACGACAGGTTCAAATAGATCATGTCTCTTCCAATTTTTAACAACGATGCTATAATCATATAGTAACTGAAAAAATATCCGATACATTTCGAAAAAAAACATATTCCAATATGGACAGAATAGTTTGAAATTGATAGAATTTGTCTGAAATTGTCAGAAGTGAACATCAGCTGTGACTGACTTACATAGGTTGAAAGTTGGAAATGAATCTGCTTTCTCATTTATTATCAAATACTCACCAATATCCTCCCCGGATGAAAGGTGCTAATCATGAGAGTCACCTGATAATCAATATGTCTGACCCCCCCACAACCACACACGCACATATATATATATATGTGTATATATATATATATATATATATATATATATATATATATATATATATATATATATATATATATATATATATATGAATATATATGAATATAAATATATATGTATATATATATACGTATATATATAAAAATATATGAATATTTATATACATATATAAATATGCATATATATATATATATAAATATACATATATATATATACATATATATATATATATATATATATATATATATATATATATATATATATATATATATATATATATATATATATATGGTTTGACTTCAATTTTGGATGAAATATTATAACAATACTAATACTTATAGCATGTGCAATGGCATAACAAATATGATTACTTTTTATCAGCCCCATTAACGATGTGACGGTAGTTGAAATTAAGAATAAACAATACCAGTCAACATATGACATTGTTTCATCTGGAAAAATCAGAGAACTGCAGGCTATCATTACTGGGTGTAAAAGAAACTAAAGTCAAGATGAAATAAATTTTGTACGAAAATCTATAATAGTTGAAAGGTTTAATCAAATCGAAAGATATATGAGGATTTTATTATTACTAGATACAGAAACTCATGGGATAACAAGCAACTAATGCATTGAATTCTAAAAATTAACATTCTTAGTTACGAAATATAGATTCATTGATAGGGAAGTGCTTTCCAAGGCTCATGAACCCTCCAGTGATAAGGAATTATAACTTGATTCTTATTAAATCTGCTTAAAATGCAGCTAGATTTGTGAATCTTTTTTGGATGGAATGATTTTCTCAGATTGCGAAAAAGATCATTGTGTGCAACATTGCATCTTTGGATGTGAAAGATCAAATCATTAACGAACGTTCATTGATCAGAAATCGATATCAAATCAATGTTTGGAAACATTTTTTGAAGGCAATAAAGCAAGAAGGCCTAAAATGGGAAGAAAAGATTTGGGGGAAAGAGGAAATTAATGTTTAAGGATGCAAACAAAATATTCAAGTAAAAATATTTCTTTTGATCATAGGAAACCCTTTTTTTTTAAATTTAGGATAATGTTCTACCAAAATTCAACTCGTTTACTTCTCTTTCTCGATTGCAGAAAAATATCTTTCGATTGGGATTTTCCATCGAATTATTCATTTTATTTTGATATTCCAGAAAAAAATTATATTAGGGCTTTTGAAAAGATTTGCCAGGATTCATAACATTTGGAAGTTTTATTCATCTTTTTCTTTCCTCTCTCCGTCCACCAATTTTTGCCATATAATTCCAAATATCATTCATCAATCATTATTAATCAATTGGAGCGTTTGATCTCTCTTTTTTCTTTTGATATTCTATGCTGTAATCAATCTCACAACCTCATTCCTATCGTTTGTTGATCCTAGTGAGAGGTCTATCATTTTGCACACAAAAGGCTGGTCAAATTTTGACAATATTGATCTGCTGGATAAAAAAAGCAAAAAAAAATGCTTCTTTTCTGGAGAAAATGCTCCTATAAAACATCTGAGAACGCTTTTTCAATTACAAACACCTGGATATTTGACCAAAAAGGGTTTCAAAAAGTCTTAAATTGATAAAAATCTATTCACACCTGGATAAATCAGAATGTACAAAAAATTAGTGACTCATTGATTCGATAAAAGATCAGAAAACTTGGACGTAGTCAAAGATGGTTACTTCGAAAGATAATTTCATCTACGGAATTACATTCAGTGTTCAAAACACAATTAAAAAATACTGTGATAAATGAAGAAGAAAAAAGTAAAATATAATCAGCATGTCGGAAGCATTTATGGATGATAGAAGAAAACATATTGAAAAATATGGGGAAGAAAGAAAAGGGGGAGATAATACCACATTCGTTTGATCAAAGCATTTTTTCAATCTCTCATTACCTTTCCTCTTTGACCGGTCCCGAGTATGTAATTTGTCAATTCGTTGAAGCTTTCGCTTCGTCCTTTATTATTCATTGGCAAAATACTTATATTGGATATTTTGTTTGTTAAATGAGGGCCAACTGTTTATCTTCATTGATATTTTACGTTTTGAAAAAATTATCAACTTCACTAGGCACATACATTCACGTCTGCACCAATTCAGAATTCCTTCTTGAGCGTATTTGACATAGGAACCATTTGATCCTTATTATTTCTCTTTGGTTGCTTTTTCTCTTTGATCTCTATTGTCTTTTTGAAGTCGTTTTCTCATCTCTCGAAGTTCATTTCATAGAACGCTTTTTTATCAGTCTTTCCCTCTTTTATCAGGGAGCAATTTTCAAATCACCATCTTTCATTTGAGTGAGATAATTAATTGATTAAAACCCTGTTTTGATACAAAAAAATCAGTTATGTATCATTCTTCTTCTTCTTCTTCTTCTTCTTCTTCTTCTTCTTCTTCTTCTTCTTATTTTTATTTTCTTCCTCTTATTCCACTTTTTCTAAAAAAAGAATGTAATGATAATAATAATGAGGAGAAGAAGGACATAAATAATATTAATAATAATAAGAAGAAGAACAAGAACAAGAAGGTACAGAAGGATATGAAGATGAAATTTGCTCACACTTTAGATAAAAACGAAGTGGAGATAGTTCATGGGTCCAGGAAACCAACCGTTAAAAGGCAAGAAAACTGATTTAAATATATTTTTGTTTTACTTTCCCCAACATCTAACATTAATTACATTCCAGTAATGGTAGGAATGAAAGTCAAGTTGATCCATGGATCTATAATTAGATAAAACATACATGAAGGAAAAAACATGAAAAATCCTCCATTGCGCCTATGTATCACCTGATGACATCAATTACAAATTCTGGTAAATGATTGAAGCGAATGTAAAGGTGAAAGTGTTTCTTTGGTTTCTAATAAGAAAAGACTCATCCAGGGAAAAAAAAGAGAAATCTTCCATTGCACCAATAGTTTACCTGATTATATCAATTTGAAACCTTCCATGAAAACCTTCACCGTTGCATAACATCCTTACACGTTGATTAACGAATATCACCTCTGCATATCCTGTACACCTCGAGTGATTCATGGCCAATAAGTCACTCTAAGAAAACAAAATTTGATTACAAAAAGGAGCTAGTTGAAACGTTATCCAATTAACATTTCAACTCATTACTTTGTACAACACCGGGGTCCTTTACTGAGATCTCCTTCTTTGCAGCATTTCTGAGGGCGATAGAGGCCTCTCTGTCTGTCTGTCTGTCTGTCTGTCTGTTTCACACATACACATACATACAAAAACACACACACACATACACACACAAACACACTATCACCAACGGTTTGATTTCTTTCAGATACACAATGTTGAAATGGCCCCTGCGAATGAATTGAATAAATGTTCTCTTACACGATGTGAATAAATACTACGCAATGACAGGCAACCGATCAGGCAGAACTCAATCATTGCTTGAAGCGTACTCCCCTGACTCATTCCAAAAACTACAGAAAGCAACGTTCACTTTCTTCTTAATCTTTGCCAGATTAACACCTTTTCATCGACACTTAAAGGGGGACAATTCTAATAATAAAGAACTCATTGTTTCAATTGGCATCTGCATTGGTCACTTGGTGACATAAATACTTGCTTTCAAACGTTTAACCCCCAAAGCATACTAGAAATGTAAAGCAAGAAAGATGAGATGAAAGAAGCATTGGTAAAAAATTAGATATAATGAGAAACATATTAATGTAATTTAGTCATTGAAAGAATGGAATAATGTTGATAATACCCTACATCACATTATAACTGAATGTAGAAATCTTTCTCAAAGCATTATGATAGCTACAACGTAATTTTTGAGGATAAGATGATAATAATCAGTGAAAGTAACAAACTGGTGTAGAACAAGTAAGAAAAAAACAAAACAAAATAAAAAAGAGTCTTTTAAACAAAATTTCCCTCCGTCGTATTGTGTTAGACAATGTAAAGGTTTTAAATTTTAAAAATAAAGGGGACAAAATTTGAAAACAGTCATAAAATGGAAAAGGTATGGAAATGTTGAATTGAAATTGAATCCACCTTGATTTCTGAAAAAAAATTGATGTTTTAATTCCTCATACATCACAGTGACACCTATTATCTGCAAGTTATTTTCAAAAATAACTCTGAACTTTTCGGGCATTCATTCCTCATATCATACCGAAAAAAACATTTCCTGAAGATTCATAGGATTTGACGAGCTAATGATACATTGCAAATTTCTCATGTGTTAAAATGAAAACCAGGCGCCAATTTATTAGCCATAACATAATAGATAGAGTGATATTAAACAGGCTTTTAGAGCGTGTCCACTGTTGGCAGTGAAAACGATATCCGTATCCTCAGTACGGTGAATTAGAAAGTTAAAGGCAGGGGATTGTGCAATGAGTCCTTATTGATTAGAAAACCAAGACCGTAAGGTATTCTGAAGGGATAAACGTTCTGTAAATTTCAGAGTAGAGTAATTTCATTTGAATTTGCAACATTTACACAATCAATATAGTTTAGCACCATTGAAGATTGCCTAATTACAGTTGGTAAAGTTTCAATCAAATTATTACGAAAGCTTCATTTACACTTTTTACTTAAACGAATCAAGTTTCATTCATTGCAAGAAGGAGGGATCAAAAGGTAATATTTGTTTATTTCCATCTTTTTTGTGTTTAAAAGAATTTAAATCTTTCTTTTCTCTGTATTTTCTCGTTGAATTTCTTTGATTAATCATTTCTTTCCGTCAGAATTTCCTTTGAAATCTTCATCACGGGTAACCGAATTATCTTTGACGTTTTGCAATATGCGTTTTCAAGTGAAAACAAAAAGAAATGAAGAAACATTCAAAAGATATTTTCTTTGAAATGGTGTGTTGCTTACCGTGTACTCCATTATATATGCGTTACATTAAGTTAGTGAGTTTAGTGACTTTGTTGAATCACTCTGGATTTCGTAGAATCCTCGAATATTTCATTATTTTCAGGAGATTTTTGCAATCAATGCAGTGATGGCCAACTAGTCGAGAACGGAAGCATTTTTCTGTAATTATTTCAATCCTAATGCACTCACAGATACAGACACACGACCAAAGATACACTGGCACGAACGCAAGCATACACAAATATGTATTAGCATCAACACACCAATACACACGTATATTATTTTGTATGATATTTGATTGATTCCCAAGATCGAATATTCTTTTGAATTGCACATAAGGTAATTCTATTCGCAAGAAAAATGTATCGTGAGGAGGAAAAAATTAAAGAATATTTTACAATGCATAAAGAAAATTCATCACAAATATAGTAGAAAAATATTCTTGAATTATTTGTCTTTTATATATCAAGCGACATTGAAATTCAGAATGAAAAAAGAAACTCCATTTGATTTCAAATTCCGACTTGAAATCCGATTGAAAAATTCAACATTTCCAAAAAAGCAGATTTGAAATTATCATGGAGTGTCCGAAAGACAGACTCTACGTGGCGTTGGTGTTGAGCAAAAACTAACAAAATGTTTGGTCTGAATTCTTTGTTTATGGATGAATAATTGATAATAAACGACGTTTATTCAAAGAGAGTTTTAGATATAATTAATTCGGGATTGCCTTCATTTTTCTCGATCTACGTCAACGAAATATTGATTTAGATCTAATTTATATGTTCTTGGGAAACAAAATGAAGGAAACCAGTCAGAAATAGAGATGAAAAAAGAACAAAAAAACACTGCACCTATTGTGTACAATATATATATATACATATATATATATATATATATATATATATATATATATATGTGTGTGTGTGTGTGTGTGTGTGTGTGTGTGTGTGTGTGTGTGCGTGCGTTATTTCTTCATGTTCATCGTGGTAATGTGTAGCCGTACTTATACTTGAACCAATAACTTGCATATTGTGATCACTGCCTATAGATTTGTGGATAGTTATTGATCTTTTAACAGCAGGAGCTGGTGCAGTGTAATAATTACCCAATGCAACATAAAAGCCTTTATCTTTACAGTGGTAGGTGAACAAGATGTACAAATTATCTGTTGCAAGATAGAAGCCCTTGTCTTAACAGCAAAGGTAGTGAAGAGTAGGAATTACCCGTTGCAAGATAAAAGTCATTGTTTTAACAGCGGGAAGTAATGAACAGTAATAAGAACCCGTTGCAAGATTGAAGTCCTTGTCTTGTGCATAACATATTGGTGATTAAATGCAAGTTGCCCATTGAAATTTATCCGTTGCAAGACAATAGCGCTGTCTCAGGGTAGTCATCAATAAATCGGATATTTTTTTTACTTGAACCATTGAACTAGAATGACTGACATACCGGTCATTTACAGCTGATGGGTTGATATTACAAATTTTCATCTGGAAATTGAACTGCTTCACGTAAAGATATTATAAACAATTGGTCAAAATAGTATAAAATTGTCTACATATAGGTGAAATATGACAGAAAGTCGATTTGAGGGGCCTGAAAGCGAAACTTGATATTCATACCCTGAACGAATCGGGAATCTCTGAGTCTCCTCTGCAAGAGGAATTTCCCTTTGGGAGATCTTGAGGATATCATTGTATAGCGTGTCAAGAATCATTAAACCATTGGAAAGTGTCCGTACAGAATTGTGGTCGGTATGTGTGATATATAGCTCTGATGATACTTGCTGTTTATTCGTCTGTAGTGGCTACCTCCTGTATGAAAATAAAAATGGATTACCAAGTAAGTAGATTAGTGTTAGTATGGGTAAATCAAACATCATGTTCGTCTTTGCCGTAGCCTTGGGGTCCTACTTTCTATGTATAACATCGTAGCCCCGAAAAAGGCTGATTCGGTGCCAAGAAACGCGATGAATTTCAAAGACATTCACTGTAACAAATTGCTTGGCCCGATATCTGCACGACCCAATGAACGATAAGACTGCGTTACAAACCAATTCAGTTAATCTGTAATTGACGTTGATTGGCACAAAACCAACATTGAATGGAAGATCTTTGCTCCCTCAGCAAATATCGTCCAGTTCAATACATTTAGGAGGGGGCTTAGAAGAATGTTCGTTGCAAATGTTCTCTTAATGTGTCAGCTCTAGAATTTGGGAGAATGATTACATAAGGTTATTTAAATGTGGGTGTATCTTGTATGTGAAAGAAGATGACCCTGGAGGGGTCATTATAATTTTCATTTTGAACGATGATCTGGTTGTGATTCCTCCTAGTAAAGGAAGGTCGCTGTGGATGAAGATCTCAATCAAAGTAATGTTGGCATTTCATGGCCAAAGACGAAATACAATTCCTCGTTTTTACATCTGAAAAAGAAAGAGGGAATATGGAAATGACAAAAGAAAAAAAATTGTAAAATGATAGATAAAAAGATAAAATGTCTGAAGATCAGTCAGATTACCAAGGAAGACCTTAGGACATCGGTGAGATTTGCTGTCACTTGATCTGTTTTCCTGATCTTGGTTCATCTTTTGAACACAACGTCTTGGTGGCCGTACACTATGACCTATTTAAGTGCAGAAAAATCGATTTTTTTTCGAGACCAACCAGAGAAATTCAAACCAGAATGTTTTCAACCCACAAAAAATAGACAAACCTACGCATAATTTCATCAACATTAATCAGAAGAAAAAAAGGAACATTTTAATATGGACCAAATCTGGTTTTGAGAAGAATGGGTAATGGTTGATAATTCGAGGTTCAATGGAATAAAATTATCTGATTGAACTGAGTCACAAGAGAGAAAAAAATTACTGCAATAACGAATTTGTTCTGGACAGTAACCGAAAAGTTGACGATAAGGAAAGACGGACAGTAAAAGACATGTTTGCCTCATGGATGATGGAAATTAATTATTCATGCAAGAAAAAGTAGTATTATACTTTGAAAGGAGTGTTAGGTATTTGAAATTTGAAAGAAAACGTAGAGTCACATGATCCCAACTCATTAAACTATCTTGGAAAGAAAAGGGATGATGGCATTGTGTTTGATGATGCCTGAAGTTAATCAAAAGCGTACACCGCTTTTCTTTGAGACTTACCAATTAAATTATCAAACGAATTTATCTCGACCCAAAATAACCAAAATGAATTCATCAAAAATGATATTGATTGTCGGGGGAGATGAAAAAAAGAAAAGAAAAGAAAGCTGGATTGAAATATATGGTGAACGAAATTACGTTTTGAAGGAGGAAGAGATAAGATTATCTGATCGGGATTAGTTCCAAGAAAGAATTAATGTCCAAAAAACAGTTGACCAGGCAAAATGAACGATGAAATATTCCAGTCAAAATAAATAGCGGAGAATAATTTTTGATACAAAAAGTAATAAAGATGATTTGAGATTTCTTTTTTTTAATTTTTGCACTTCTTTATTGCAATGAGAGAATCTCGACTGATAAATTGATATAGATAAAGAACTGGATATCGATTTTCAGATAAGGGGACAGGAAGATACAATAAATTGAGATATATATCTATATATATATATATATATATATATATATATATATATATATATATATATTGTATCTTCCCATCCCCTTATCTGAAAATCGATATCCAGCTCTTTATCTATTTTCTATATTTTCATATGATTTTATATCTGTAAATACTTCCTCGCATATACCATATTGAATCACCCCCAACCCCACATATACGTGCATATATCTATTTATCCATCCATCTATCTATCTATCTATCTATATATATATATATATATATATATATATATATATACATATATATATATATACATGAAGTGATTGTACGAATTTTTTCCTTCTCTGATTTGTTAAGTCTGAAGCAAAACCACGTGCAAAGGTTCTCTCCCACATCAAACCATCAGAAATCAAACACTTGAATCATGTATCACTATTTCTTTCTTGGGCATTAGTGATTATACCTCTGATAATTCTGTTTTTGTTTCCTTGTTACTCGACATTCAAAACATTCGAGAAAGAACCAAAAATGCATTGAACAAACTAACTAACTTTTCTGTCCGTTCACTCAAATCTCTCCACAAAATCATCGATGATTATAACTATCAATAATTCATTTAGAATATGACTCCTGGATACGAACACAAAAGGAACCAATATTTTTCATGGGTGTGCAAAGATGAAATTGAAGTGATGGTGTGAAAGCAACACATTTATGATTTATAAGGTTTTATCAGAATCACAACTGAACGAAAGATTTTTTGTAGAAGATTTTTAAATATTTAAGGATGTTTTCTTTAATATTTGAATTACAAGGTCTCTTCAGAAAGTATTCAGCTGTTTTTGAATATCTGAGATCCTATCAAACTTTTTTGTTCGGAATTTATTATTTAATCGTCTGAACACATCATTCCTAGGTCGAAAGCGGATTGAAATAGGGAACTTGGAAGATATCCATTCATAGGTAGATAGATATAGACAAACTGATATAGATACATAGATATTACTATTCTAGGGGTAAATACGAACATTATTAATAACATCAACAATATTTTGCAGTCAAAACCTATACAGAATACCACATATCATTTTCCGAGCCAATCGCTAAAAGTATTTTGCAGAGCAGACACTACCCTTTCTCACAAGCCCAACAATCCCTTTTTCTGTTCGAAAAAACATTTAAAAAATTCACAAACTAAGCATTCGACTAGTTCCCCTTGCTTTTTCTTTCTCCTCTCCAGTATTTTTTGTCAGTCAGTTTCTAGAAAAAAAAGATTCAATCTTAAGTCATTCATTGCACAGGGTTGCATCTGAATCATTCAGAGAGGAAATACCTTTGAGCAATGCATTCTGTTCTTTTGTAAGAGATGTACTTTCCTAAACATTTGTTTTTGTTTATTTATAAATATGTGGGAGGAAAGCTGCAATATGCAGATATTCATGGTAAGGGATTCACATCTGAATGAATCAAACAAGGAAATATCTTGAGGGCAATATTGGAGCAGATTCTATTTTTCTATAAAAGTTCTACTCGAAGCTGTATATACACTTATTCATCTATTTTGTTTTGTTTGTGGAGATCAAAAATACGGGATCCATCAGTCTTTCAGTGTATGTAATGATCATCAGCAAGTGAAGCTTTACAGGGTGTAGGAATTTTTTAGTTAACATCAAATGAAACAATAATCTTATATACACGTGTGTTTATAACATATTCAATATCTTAAATTATGTCTTATATTTTAGATATATTATAGACATTATATATATCAAAAAGTTCAATTACGGGATTTTATACAACTGAGCCGGTGAGTATGAAGGAGACAATGAGCTCTTTCAGGAGATATGGTGAAAACCAAGTGTTTCATAAGTAATTGTATGCATGGTCAGTTCGCAGTCTACAAAATCAATCATCCAACCTTGTTGATATGGTCAAAAGAAAAGTAAAGCTATAAAGTTAGCATCGAGTCACTGTAATAAAGACTCACTTTCACGACTTGAATAATATAATCAGCATTTTGAGCAGAAGTGATATGCATAGCGTTACCGAAATCTTCAAGTAAACAATTCAACAAAGCCAGAATCTGAATTGTGTTTTATCTCAATATCATCATCGATATGAAGCTTGCTGCATGTCCCTTAGTTTGAGATTCAGGTTCTTTGTGGAGTTCCCTGTTTCATTCCCCAAAGTGACTGTCCAAACGATTCACAAGTTGTAGATCCTTTGAAACAATGGATATTCTTTTCCTTGAAGATCAAACTTGCTCTGTCGAAACCAGTTTAGCGTGGTTTCTTCACTTGATTCCTTCTCTTCAGTGACAGTGAGTCTCATTAGGTCTTCAGCCATTCTCTCATCTCGTATCTCCCTCAACTGTTACAGCATTGATGTAGTTTGTACCTCCACCTCTATTTGTTTGTTTTTTTTTCTAACTTCCTTCTTCCTCTTTCAAGCCGTTGATAACAGTTAGGGTCGTTGATCTCATATTTCCAACATTTTCCTCATTGTTCGTACTGTCCCTAGCAGTGTTGTGGTCTGCACAGTCTCAATCTTTTATTCTAACCCATGTTCCCCCCTTTGGCCTTCAGTGTCTTTGGTACGAATCTAAGTGCACCTACTTTTACTGGTACTACTACCCTGACTTTGATGTTCCACACTTTCAGTTCTCTAGGCAGATCCTGGTATTTTTCTATTCACTATGTGGTCTGCTGACATGGCCAAATCTACTTTTGACAGGTTCCTCTCTTCTTATCTTAGATTTCCAGGTCTGGTCTTCTTGCTTGGATGGGTAGGTCAGTTTGCACTGGTACCACTTTCCTGCTTGTTTAAATCCCATTCGTTTATCCGATTCCCAGTGTATCACTATTGCTACTCTATCGTGTCTGTGTTCGTACTCCTTCTGGGCTAGTTGACTACCTTCATTAATTATAAGGTTTAGAGTCTTATCTCTTTCCCTACATAGGCTGTTTGCGTTCTGTCGATTTTTCTTTCGAATATAGTTTGTTCTGATGCATTTGTTTTGAGCTGCCATAATGAGTGATTCTCTTTCTCTTTTAAGGTTCCCTCCTTGTAGATATGTCAA
>OY735239.1:35539302-35541802 GCA_963457665.1 Thysanoteuthis rhombus
TTGAAACTTTTTGAGAATCTATTGAATTGTAGAGTTTATATATTTGATCGCTTTCATAATTTTTCTGAGTGGATTTTTCCGGTAATTCTTGAAACATTCACATAACACTTCAGATGTCTTTCAATCGCTTGCCGTTTAGAGACAACAAATGGAAGATTGATTGTGCACATGTTCAGTTTTTCGTTTAACTGCCACAATCACTTTCCATTTCGAGACAACAACTTGGAAATTGATTGCGTATATTTTCTGTGTTTTGTTAAAATACCTGAACAAATTACGATTGAAGATACTCACAAATAGAAAAACAAATACTCTAGATGAAAACCATAAATGCAAATGGTTGTGCTTTCGAAGTGGTTATTCAACAAAACACTGAAGGAATCCTTCGAATCATTAAATTGGAGAGACATTATTATACAGCACTTTGTTTTGCTTACGTAAATTATGAGAAGACTATATTTCAATCGAACACACCACACAAAAAGCTTATATATCCGTGAATTATATAAAGTTATTCAAAATATATACTAAAAGACTTCATAGAAAAAGGAACCAGATAAAGATATGATGAGGAATAAAGCAAAGGGGTTTGATATCATTAAAACTATTCAGAGAAAGCCATGAAAGAATCCTCTGGCGGAAATACTTAGGAAACATGGCAGTCAACGTAGACGAAAGATATTTGGACATTCTAAAATATTCTGATGATATCATGTATTAAAAACATTTGCTCGGTAATTCTAAGTGAGAACAATTCCCAATTTGCATGAGGCCCGCTTTTTCCGCTTCTGTTCTACGGGATAAAGTGGCTGAGTTCAATATACTCATTATTAATGAATTATGACTTACTTTTTAAGTAACCATCCTTTATGCATGTGAACTTTTAAATCCTTGAAAATGGAATCATTTGGAGGAGGAATACCAGGGGAATGTGAAGGAATGGAACAAAAGTTCATATCCCAAATCCCTTTGCTCAGAAACAGTCACTGAGATTTGTGGGGTCAGGCATTGTTAGAGAGCTCTTCATTCAGTTCATGTGTGACCAGTTTTCCCCGTTGTTCTAACCATGTCTTTTGTCGTGAGATGACTTTAAAATGTTATCAATAGGATTTCAATTATTTATTGATCGTCATTGTTTATAGACGTCTTTGATATTATAATCCTTTTGCACGTTGTTTTCTCCTTTGGTCTTCAATATAATGACTATCCAACTATTTTAGGAATTCTTCTCTTATTCAGAAATTAATGTGAGTGAAATTAACAACCATAATTGTATACCTGATCTGTAATGGTAGCCATCAGTTCTCTGATGATGTGAAAACCCAGCAAGTATACGTTGTTATTCTGGCAAACTTGGAATCATTGCTTGTCCACAAAAAAACGTCGGAAAATACATTTCCCTCTAAGTGAACTGAATATTTGTGTTTTTTTCTTTTTTAGTATGAGGATGAATAGGATGAGATATTATTAGAATAGGTTACATTATACCAATCAAGTTATAATGAACAAAACTGAATGAACATGGATGTGTACCTTTCTCTACTCACTGAGATGAGACACATGCTGCATCAATGCTTGAAACTCTACAACAGAAAAAAACCCGTTGATTTCATTTTATAATCGTTCTTAGACACTTTAATCTTTTGCCGGTGGTTCACCGGTGTTTTACTTTCAATTTAATGACTTTTTAACTGTTTAACAGGTTTTTCTCACTGACGATAATCGATCAAATCACATTTCAATGTCTTTGTTATTGATATTATAGCTGATAACTTTTCCAATTATAACTCTAAATGCCGCTTTTCTTCTTGTAGGTAACGTTTATAATATGAAGAATCAGAAGCCCGGGAAGAAAAATACAAGGATGAGTTACTTGAAGGTGATATTTTAACAGCCTTTCGATCTGATTCCCTACTCTTAGAATAATTCTAAACTGAATCATCAAAATTGACTGAGATCGATCCTAATTGATTATGTCTCTCTCTATTGCCTGGTTAGGTCAGTAAAATGGTGATATCATTACTGAACTCTAATTGATGTCTGTTGATGAAGTGGCTTCCTAATTTGAAGAGATTTGAGTTTTGCTGACGTAATAAGTTATGATATCTCCAAGTGGAGAAATAAGATATTGCCAAACAGTTTCAACGGAATAGAAGGATACCTCGTTTCAAAAGGTTTTTGTTTTATCTGACAAAGAATGATGACTGGGAAAGATTTCTATTCAGATTCCTAATTGAAATAACTGGAAACAACGGACATTTTGAATTCTATTCTCTTTTTCCAATTCTGTTTATTATCCAAATGATATATTTTTTGCTTTATTCTTATTTGATGAAGTCTTGTAAACCCGTATGAATGTTTCGACTTATATTTCTTCCATTATAATAGAATTTATTTCTCGTTGAGACAACCCATCAGATCTGAAATATAGAATAAGCTGTAGATGATACTTGCTTTCCTTTACTTGAATGGTAACTGCTCTACCGACTGAGCTACTAAA